>SKCR01017658.1:0-64171 GCA_019454045.1 Zanthoxylum bungeanum
AGAGAAGGCAGTACGTGGACAGAATTGAGTGCGTGGAGAGAAAGACCAATAACTGGACGTGAGGGAGTTGCGCATGTGTAAGGGACGAACAGTCACAGAGTATCATTTTCATGCGTAAACCGTGCGTAATTTCGGAACCAGAAATGATGACCCGATCCATCTCGACCATTTCGTCATTCGGCATGCGGAACTAATCTCCAAGCGAAGCTAAGGGCGAACTCTTGTACCCTTTATTTATATTTCGTTATTTATTTAATTTGTGGATGCTTTAATCGTTTAATATAATCATTATCGTATAATTCTCGTTAATTTATTGAAAACTACATTTTATTAATTGTCATATAGATTCAGTTACGCTTTTTCTATGTGATGTTGGTAAAATTGGTCGTGATAGATTAAGGTTGTTTTGCGAGTTCATCCTCTGCTGCAGTATTGCCCGAGGGTATATTGTCGTCGTTGGATAGGTTGTAACGATAACCTTGTGAGCTTGAACGTAGAGAAAATAGGATAATAATTACCTTAGCACTTTAATTTGAATAGAATTGATTATCTTCCGATTGTGGGTTTGGGACGTGAAATCTTCAATTGTGTAATGAAATGAATTAATAACGGACTAGAAGTAATAGGTACAAGAGGGAACCCTGATGCTTTGCTATTTCTCCATTAATTAAATATCTTTAATTTTCTGTATTATTTAATTTACATCGCAATTTAATTTGTAATCTTTTCTTTAATTTAGTTACCGTTTACGTTTTTGTTTGAGTAGATTAGTCCCTGTAACCATCTCTCTGAGGAATCGACACCCCAGCTATACTGCGATAACCGCGAGTTATTTTTAGGCGTAATCACCCCGAGAATGCCATACCTGGCTGATACTGATCCCGAACTGATGTGGGTCTCGCCCCCAGGTTGAGATAGGCCTCGCCTTCAAACTGATACTGATGTGGGGCTTCGCCCCCAAGCTGATATGATATTCTACCTTACAAATTACACCACCTCTCACGAGATAATCTTTGATAGATAGACATATTTTTGTCGTCAACGAATGCTATTGCGTTGAAACCGAAGAACCTTCAAAGTACTCTACATACTCAAGTCCAATCATCTGAATGAATGATTTGAGCTAGACTCCATGTGTGTGCGCGCTAAGGCTCTTTCGCAGCTTAGTCCTTAAGTAAGCCAACTTGGTGATTTTGTTTCAGAGAGTCGAACTAGTGGGTCTAACCAACCTGGATGTCTTAATCACATTCTGTGATTACTTCCGCATACTCAACATGATATGATTTTCGTCTTCTTTTTTTTTTGTCTCTTTTCTTCTTTTTTTTTCTTTTTTTTCTTTCCTTTTTTTTTCTTTTTTCTTTTTTTTTTTGACACACTTACCCTTTAAGGTAGCATTTCTCCTCATGGTGGTCCTAATACTCGCCCATGGGTAGCTTCACGCTTATCGGTTATAGGTGGCCTATTTTCTCTCTCTTTTTTTTTTCTTCTTTTTTTTAGAGACTTTTTCTTGATTTCCAACCATATCATATATAATAGCATCAGTAAACAAGTGTGGACACTCAGGCAAACAGTCATTCACCGATTCATCATCTATTCATCTAGTCACCTCGATGACTACTCAGGCTTCTACTGCTAGTATCCCATAATCAAGCGCTTTTGAGTCTAACTGAGATCAATCCATCCAGCATATCGGACAAGGGCACGTCTCACACTTATTGTTTCTAGGGTTTCTCCCTACAGCATACAATGTCATCACCGGACATATGTCTAATTATCAAATACTTCTCTCACTCAATTTTTTTTTCATTTTCATTTTTTTTTTCTTTCTCTTTTTTTTTTCTCTTTATTTTTCTTTTTTTTTTATTTTTTTTCAACAAATAAAACACATTTTTTTCAAATAGGCCTTGGAATACCTGGTCAGCAGGGAAACATCACCGATTCAGATCAATGTCCAGTCTACGCTTCTTGCTAGGATCACTGTCAGTCCAGTCCAATCTGGAGAGGATGGGGTCGAGCTTTGGTTCAAAAGCCAGGATCTGGTCAATCAACTCTTCGGCATTTGTTGCAGTCAAGAAAATGTCTTCCACAGATTTGGTGACGAATTCATGTCTCTTGGCTTCCGCAAGAAACACAAATAGGAAATCGAAGAAGTGCTCGACATTAAGCAGCCCAATGGGCTTCCGGTGAACGTTCAGGTGTGCCCATGACGCCACTGTAAATATCTCTTCGAATGTGCCAAGTACACCTGGTAATGCAATAAACACATCTGCAGTATTAATCATTTCTCGAATTTGTTCAGACATACCTGAAACAATGCGTTCGTCTCCATTTGTGGGCCCGATTAACCTTTCGTCTGCCAAAGGTCTTGGGATGATTCCCAAGACGTGACCGCCACCTTCCTGAACGACTTTTGATACAGTTCCCATCATTCCCATGTTTCCACCTCCATATACTAAGTGCATGTTTTTCGCAGCCATGACTCGCCCCAATTCCTTAGCAGCTTCCATGAATTCAGGTTTGTTGCCAGTGTTGGATCCACAGAAAACACAGATTCTCTTGAATCGCTGCTGTGAAGTAGCTTCCATCTTCTCTCTTTTACTTGGATGTATATTTGAATGTGTTGAGGAGAGAAATATTGAGCTGGATTTATAGTACCTGAAAAAGAGTGAGTAATAATTGCACTGATACCTTTCACAGAACGATGGTTAGCTAAACCACAAAAGGAGTCATGAGAAGTCCAAAAGCCACCGGATCATGTCTATGAAAACAACAAAAGAAATCGTGAAATGTCAAAAGGTATTGGATCATGTCTACGAAAATAAAAATAAAATACCAAAAGAAGTCGTGAATTGTCAAAAAGGTCTCGGATCTCAATACGCCTCTTGCTTGGTATAAATTCATTAGGATGCGTCTCAGGAATTCTTTCCTTATTCTGCCACCACTAATGAATTAGCTCTCATTCTTGTGATTACCCAAACACCATTCCTTCTGTCTTAACTTGCTCCGCCTTTGCTTTCACCTGCAAAAATATCACAAATTAGAGATTTTACAAGAACATGAAACAGAAACCACAGCAACTTGCATAGGTTGCCTCCCTGTCAGCATTAACTTCATCATCTTCAGCCAGACATGACCGAAATCCTTCTGTTAATGTAGCTTCACTGTCGTCTTTAGTACTTGCGTCGCTTTTTGATTTTTGCTACTTTCTCTTCTTTTCTCTTCCTTTTTTTTAAACCTGCAAATACAAAAAAAAAAAACAGAATAAAGACGTGTGCATGTAAGTATGCAAGTGTAGAGATACTCCCGTTTCGTGATATCTTTTAACAAAGAGTCCAACTAAATCCAAATGACAACGGTCCAAAACACAAGCATAAACACAATAGTCATGATTAATTAAAACACAAATCACAAACATTACAAGACATTATTTCGGAGCCGATTCTCTATATCCCCAGTGGAGTCGCCAGACTGTAGACAACAGGACCTGACGACGCTGTTCTAGGCTCGCGGCCTAGTTGAGAAGTACGAAATAACATGGAGTCACCACCCGGTGTGAACTAGGAAAATGAGAATTAAGGCCGCACTCACCCCTCGCAAGAGAAGACCTCAAACCTTTGGGTTCGGAATGATCTCTTACTTTATGTCATCTTGTAATGTTTGTGATTTGTGCTATATTAATCAAAACTACTTAACATACATGTACAATGATAACTCAACCTAATTCACATTCATAAAAATAAATCTTACATTTAAATTCACATGCTTCGAAAGTAAGTTTTCATAACATAACAAATACAAAAATAAACATGTGGGCCAGTAACTTGGCCACTGTTAATGTAGGACCTCGCATACCCGATTAGACATATCTGACGTCAATCGAATACGCCGCGTCTGTAACAATAAAGTAACAAAGGGTGCCCTCAGGTCTTACCTTTTAGTCGCTGTCCGGGAGTGCGTTCCGCAGTGCCGGAAGGGTTATCATTCCACTGTTCTCAATGTCCGCTTTTCCACTGTTTTATCCAGATTCGCTGTTTTCACTGTTTTGTCTGTTTTCAACGGATCCACTGTTTCTGCTGTTTTTTCTATTTTCACTGTTTTCATCCACGGTTACAGTTTACTGTTTTATCTGTATTCTCACAGTTTCAACTCGCCGTTTTCACTGTTTCACTCGTTATTTTCGCTCGTCATTTTTTTAAATTTTCTTTCCATTTTCACTCGTTGTTTTCTCTCCGTTTTTAACTTAAATTCTCGCTCTCTCTCTTGAATTATCCTTTGGTGATTTTGGTCATGAATTTGGCCACGTTTCACATGTGCATGTGACATGCAAAGGGGCATTTGGGCGTGAACTTGAGGAACTATTTTGGGATTTCCGGGACTATTTTTGGTAACCTATTTCACAGATTAAAGGGTTGTTGAAGTCGGTGTGTGTGGTGAATGATAATGACGTGATGAGTGGGCTGCTTTATAGGTGTTATGTGCGTTGGTCAGAGGGGTGTTAGGTGGCTTGTTCACGTGAGAGTTTGGCTGGGTAGGTTGGCTTCAGTGAAGGGCAGTGGGATGTGTTGCATGGGCTGGTGATTTAGGCTGTTTGGTGACAGTTAACGTGTGCATGGGCTGGTTTGGTTTGCTGAGCGTGAAGCTGCGTGAAGGGTAGAGTGAGTGGTTGGCCGTGAACGAGAGAAGTGTCAAGGTATTAGGGTTCACGGTGACAGTGAAGGGGCAGTGGTGAGTTGGTCTGTTACGTGTGTTCAAGCAGTGCATGAGGGCTGCTAGTCGAATGGAGAATACAGGGGCTATGCATTGAATGAAGGGTGCCGAGAGTGATCTGTTTGTGGCTACTATGTATGCATGGTGAAGGTCAGTGGGTTATACATGAGGTGTGAGGTGTTTGGAGGGCTAATGGATGAATGTTGCTTGTGTTTTTGGCGTTGAAGGGTAAGAGGTGTGAGGGCAGATGGCTTACGGTGAGGTTGATGGGTATCTCACGTGGCTGTAGTATGCGTGAAGGTTGAGTCTTGTGAGGGTTTGGATGAAGGCGGTGGAGGCTGGTCAGTTGCCTCTCGGTTTCTTGAAGATGATTAGTGGCAGTGAGGGATTGATGAAGATAAAGGTTGATGCGTGGAGGCTGTGTTCGTTGGAGTGTAATGATGCCGTGAGGAGTGATGAGGATGATGATGGTGTGTGGAAGAAGTGAAGGTTCCCTCCAGTCAGGCGTGATTGAAGAAGATGATGGAGATGAATTGGAGGCAAAAAACAAGAGTATTTTCGGTGATGGGAGGATGATCACATGGTGCCTTTGACAAAATGGAGATGATCAATTGTTTATGGGCGTGGGGCACATGAAAAATAAATAAAAAAATGAAAAGGAGAGGAGAGGGATGCATGTGTTGGCTTTCTGGAAATGGGTATGGAATTGAGAAAAGGTGGCATGATTTGGTAAAAGGTACGTGGGGCATGAAATGATAATGGAGGGATTTTGTTGTTTGTTTATTGGAGTGATGGTGTGTGCATGTGAATGATGGAAGGAAAAGATGATGTGAGGTATGGTGTTTGTTGAATAAAATATAAAGAAGGGAAAGGTGGCATCAAATGGGTATGGCCGAAAATTAGTGTAGTGGTGGGGCATGAATTAATTTAGTTTTGTTTGTTAATTATTTAATTTGTGAAATGGTGTGTGTTTTATTTTGTGTTTTAATTCTTCGTTATTTATGTTAAAATTATCATTTAATTGGTTGGTATTTTTTAATGATTTAATTTAATTCAAATTAATTAAATTGGTTGGTGAATTTTAATTTACATGGAAGTTAAAGGGTCACAAGCGAGGAAAATTAGAGAGAGAGAATATGTGTGAGAAAGAGCGAGGAAAAGGTTCCGAGTGAAGGATAATTCTGAAAAGGAAAAGGCGACGACAAACCCGAAGCAAAACAAGTGAATAAAATCCATCAAAAAGTCAATTCTTGACTTTTCCCTTCCGACTTCCGCTTCCCGCGACTCCCGCGACACAAAGGAGACTGCCTCCGTACAAGGTACCATCATCGGGACTTACCATGCAAAAATGCAGTGCCTACACCATCGTCAAAAAGGGGGAGATTGTTGGCGACTTGGTCGCATAAATGGATTTTGATGACGTCAACACGAAAGAAGACTTCGACGTACAAACACGAAGCAATACAAAAAGTGTCGAAGCATATGGGGTGAAGAGCGAGAATGTGAAGACTTGCGGCAAAATAAAGATTATATTGCAAAAGTCTTATCTTAGGATTTAATTTGTAATGTGAAATGTAATATCCAAGTACCTAAGCTCATAGGAATCATGCACATTCACTTAGAAGGATTAGGGGCATGTACGTAATACATTAAAACCTTCAAATCTGCATTTTAGTATTTAGGGAAGCCTTATGGAACCGGCATGGATCTTACCGGTCTCCTTACCGGTCATTAAACCGACCTTCCCCTGTTTTGCATGCTTACTAGAACCGGGCCATACCGTGCCGGTTTGCTCGCCGGTCTTCATGCCGGTGTTGCTGAAGAAATCATGCTCTCTGGAATCGGGCTACTCCTCACCGGTCTCCATACCGGTTTTCTCGCCGGTCTAATGGATAGTTTTTCGAACGTTATATAGCCGTTAGGAGCCGTTGCAAACCTAGACCGGCATACCAGTCTCCTCGCCGGTTTTGCTGAGAGTTGGGTAAAGCTTTGCATTTTGTTATAAAAAGAACCCCAACTCCTTTGCCTTTAGTTAGAGATCTAGAAAAACTTTATATACATTCTCTAAGGCAAATAAAAGAGTGTCATACACCTTCATATTCATAAACACTCATCCAAGCTCATACACTACATCTTCCATACATTTAGTAGTGAGCTTAGAACATTTGGGTTTGCTCTCACACAATCTTCTTATTATTTGTGAGTGCCCAAGTGTGTTTTTAATTCTTCTTTATCAAAAACACTTGCGGTTTGTGAAATCCCATTGTTTGGGTAATTTGTAAAGGTTTGTGAGTGAGCCTACGAAGAAAACTCAAGTTGTAAAGGTTGTGAGTGCACCTACGTATAAAACTCAAAAGTGTAAAAGGTTCAGAGTGCGCCTTGGCGGAAAACTCTTGGTTACGAGTAAACCACGGAAAACTCGATTCTAGTGGAAATATTCAAGCGAGGCTTGAGGGAGTGGACGTAGGCACGGTTTGCCGAACCACTATATATCGCGGTGTCGTATCTCTCTTTCCCTACTCTTTTATACATTTGCAAGTTTATTTATGCTTATATATATTGAATAGAAACTTGCATATAGGCTATTTATTGGAATAGAGAAAATTGGCCTAAAACTCCCACTTGGTAAAAAGAGCTAAAAATCGGCAAAGATTTTATATTTCCGCATTTATAGCGATAACCCAATTCACCCCCCCTCTTGGGTATAGAGATTGTTTGTCGCTAGTGCTTGTAGGTACTTTCAGTTGGTATCAGAGCGAGGTATTCTCAAGAAAGACTTAACCGTCCGATAATAGATTATGGGATCTACAAGCCACTCTTCAAATCTTGCCGAGGGATATTCAACAACTAGACCTTCGTTTTACACCGGAACCGACTACAACTATTGGAAGTCAAGAATGTTGACTTATCTCCTAGCCAATGATCCGCCATCCTATTTGGTCATCACACGAGGTGCAAGTGTGCCAATGAAAAAGGATAGAAATGGGGTTGAGATTCCGAAGCCAAGTTCAGAATGGGATAATGAGGATTTAAAGCAAGCCTCATAAAATGCTAAAGCTCTCAACCAACTTCAACGTGGCATTGATCGGGAGAAAATCAACAAACTTCCAGAGTATGGGAATGCATATGATTTGTGGAAGTCATTAGAGATGGTCAACGAAGGCACAAGCCAAGTAAAGGAATCAAAGATCAACCGATTCATGTGCGAATTAGATA
This sequence comes from Zanthoxylum bungeanum, assembly GCA_019454045.1. Taxonomy (NCBI): domain Eukaryota; kingdom Viridiplantae; phylum Streptophyta; class Magnoliopsida; order Sapindales; family Rutaceae; genus Zanthoxylum; species Zanthoxylum bungeanum. The sequence continues at coordinate 7,924 of SKCR01017658.1, forward strand.
ATTTCAAGATGGAATCCGGAGAAGGTATTGATCACATGATTTCAAGATTTACGGTCATCATCAATCATTTGAACGCATTGGGAAAAGCTATTGGGACATCCGATCAAGTGAATAAAATCTTGAGATCACTCCCAAAAGAATACAGAAGCTATACCTCCTCAATCAAATAAGCAAACGACATAAATACATTGAAGATGGATGATTTAGTCAGAAAATTAATAGAGTATGAAATGGAAATAAAGATGGATAGAGAGGAAGAAGAGAAGAAGATAAGAAAGTCCTTAGCCTTAAAAGCAAGAAAAATGGACGACTCAAGCTCAAGCTCAAGTGACAACGACAGTGATGATGAGTTGGCAAAAATAAACAAGAGCTTCAAGAAACTCCTGCAATCCGTTAAACAAAAGGGAAAAGCAAAGACGGATGAAAAGAAAGAAGAAAAATGGCCACGGAAGAGCAAGAAACTTGTATGTTATGAATGCAACAAACCGGGTCACATAGCAACCGATTGCCCATTAAGGAAAATGAGAGGAAAATCGAAGAAAAGAGTAATGAAAGCAACTTCAACCTGGAGTGACAGCGACTCCAACTCATCCGAGGAAGAAGAGATCCAGGAAAGAACAAATCTAGCATTTATTGGATCACGGATGAGAACTTCAACTTCGAAAATGAAAATGAAAGCGAAGAAGAAGAGGTACACAATTCTCAAGACTATAATGATTTACTTGATGCTTTTAATAGCTTAAAAGAATTGTGTGATATGTTTAAAAAGAAATTTAAGATAGTTAAAAATGAGCATGCTATACTTAAAAATGAACATGCAAGTTGTTTAGATAAAATTCATGTTGTAGATAATGAGATTAAATGCTTAAAAACCAAACATGAAAATGAAATTGCATGTTTAAATAATGAGAATGCATGTTTAAAGATTAAAAAGCTAGAACTTGAAAATGCTATATCTAATATGCCATCTAGCTCTAAGACATGCAATTACGAATCTATTGAATGAAATGTTTTATTAAACACTAAGGTTATAGATTTGCAAAACATACTTAGCAAATCACACATTGGGACATAAAAATTTTAATATGCTTATTAATTCCCAAAAATGTGCTTTTAAAAGAGAAGAATTAGGATATAGGCCTTACATTAAAAGAAAATTTTTAAAGAACTATTTTGTTAAAGCATCCATTCTCATGCTAAGAATGCTGTAAATGAAAAAGTCACATGTCATGCTTGCAATGAAAAAGGACATAAAATCTTTGAATGCATGAACAAGACTGTGATTAAAAATGCATGGATTCCATAAGGAATCAAAACTAACCCCAATGGACCCAAGAAAGTTTGGGTACCGAAGTGTAATTGATAAACTCGTAGGGGGAGCTTTGGGAATGGATCTTTAAAGAGAATTGCAAAATTGATCCCAAAAGCTCGAAGAAAGGGAGGAATCGTAACGGTAATGGGTAAACTCCGTATTCACGGAAACAGTGGTACCGTTTCCTTCAATTTCTATATGTATGCATATTTCACATTGGTAAAAATATTTTTGAAGCATACAAAGTGATTAGGCAAGTATTCAAACTTCTATTGGTATCGATTTTCATTTGATATCACTAAGTGTCTTAATCATATATTTAAACCCCTATTCTATTTCAATTGTATCACATGAAATTTATTGAGTTAAATGCAATATATGTGATAACTTGATTGAATATGCCTGCCATATGAACTAATTGGTTGAAAATGAAATGCATGTAAATTAGCATAATCTTAGATGAATATCATAAAATATATGTATTAGAATATAATTGGCATCATGAAATGCATGTACTTTGATAATTATTTAATTGGTATCATGCAATGTATTGATATATTTTTAATTGGTATCAAATTTGGGAAGAATTCATGCTTAAGATGACCTTAGATTGTAAATGGTATTCATGAGTATCTATCTTTTGAAAAATGCTCTTCTATGCATGAATTTTGATTTTTTATGGCAAAAAGGGGGAATGCCAAATGTGCATATTTTTTAAATTGTTATCTTTTTTGCACACATCTATTGGTATCTCATTTTAGAACTTAATTTTGCTTCTCCACTTTTTGATAATGTCAAAGGGGGAGAAATCATTAGAAATGAAATTAAAACATGTTTTACCCTCACCTTGGATTAAGTGGGAGTAATAGTACTAATGTGTTTGTCAAGTTTTGATAGAACTATTTTGAAGACAATCACACATTGAGGGGGAGCTTATGTTGAGGGGGAACAAAATGGTCAAATTTGGACTCCAAGAAGCTCACAAGTATCAACAAATTTTAGGAGTTGCCATCATAAAAAAGGGGAAGATTGTTGGCGACTTGGTCGCATAAATGGATTTTGATGACGTCAACACGAAAGAAGACTTCGACGTACAAACACGAAGCAATACAAAAAGTGTCGAAGCATATGGGGTGAAGAGCGAGAATGTGAAGACTTGCGGCAAAATAAAGATTATATTGCAAAAGTCTTAGCTTAGGATTTAATTTGTAATGTGAAATATAATATCCAAGTACCTAAGCTCATAGGAATCATGCACATTCACTTAGAAGCATTAGGGCATGTACGAAATACATTAAAACCTTCAAATCTGCATTTTAGTATTTAGGGAAGCCTTCTGGAACCGGCATGGACCTTACCGGTCTCCTTACCGGTCATTAAACCGGCCTTCCCTTGTTTTGCATGCTTACTGGAATCGGGCCATACCGTGCCGGTTTGCTCGCCGGTCTTCATGCCGGTGTTGCTGAAGAAATCATGCTCTCTGGAACCGGGCTACTCCTCGCCGGTCTCCATACCGGTTTTCTCGCCAGTCTAACTGATAGTTTTTCAAACGTTATATAGCCGTTAGGAGCTGTTGCAAACCTAGACCGGCATACCGGTCTCCTCGCCGGTTTTGCTGAGAGTTGGGTAAAGCTTTGCATTTTGTTATAAAAAGAACCCCAACTCCTTTGCCTTTAGATAGAGATCTAGAAAAATTTATATACATTCTCTAAGGCAAATAAAAGAGTGTCATACACCTTCATATTCATAAACACTCATCCAAGCTCATACACTACATCTTCCATACATTTAGTAGTGAGCTTAGAACATTTGGGTTTGCTCTCACACAATCTTCTTATTATTTGTGAGTGCCCAAGTGTGTTTTTAATTCTTCTTTATCAAAAACACTTGCGGTTTGTGAAATCCCATTGTTTGGGTAATTTGTAAAGGTTTGTGAGTGAGCCTACGAAGAAAACTCAAGTTGTAAAGGTTGTGAGTGCACCTACGTAAAAACTCAAAAGTGTAAAAGGTTCAGAGTGCGCCTTGGCGGAAAACTCTTGGTTACGAGTAAACCATGGAAAACTCGATTCTAGTGGAAATATTCAAGCGAGGCTTGAGGGAGTGGACGTAGGCACGGTTTTCCGAACCACTATATATCGCGGTGTCGTATCTCTCTTTCCCTACTCTTTTATACATTTGCAAGTTTATTTATGCTTATATATATTGAATAGAAACTTGCATATAGGCTATTTATTGGAATAGAGAAAATTGGCCTAAAACTCCCACTTGGTAAAAAGAGCTAAAAATCGGCAAAGATTTTATATTCCCGCATTTATAGCGATAACCCAATTCACCCCCTCTCTTGGGTATAGAGATTGTTTGTCGCTAGTGCTTGTAGGTACTTTCAGTTGTGTTTAAACTCACACACGAGAGAAAAAAATAAGAGAAAACTCTTCTTTTATATACGAACAAAAGAATTACAAAGCTTCCAATACAAGCTTTACAAAAAAACTCTCAAACTTCACTCAACTCTCTCACTCATGTTTTGGGATACATTAACAATGGGTGAGGGGCTCTTTTATAGTGTTCAAAAGCGTGTGCTACAGTGCACACGCCTTGGTGGTTGGAAAAATGTGTTTACACGTTTTCTCTGCTGTCATGCATGCTTTGGCATGCTTTCGGTGCTTTCGGCGCCTCCTATGTCTTCAACATCTTAGAGAGCTCATAGAAATTTATAACCTTTCTGGAATGATTAAGAATTTTTGTTTCTTCACTTTGAAGTGAAATGAGAGCCTTTTTGGCAGGTGAAGCTCCCAAAATTGGAGGTCCTGGAATTGTGTGAAGTTAATGTTGGAAAGATCTGGCATAGCCAACATTCATCAATGACTTCTTCAGTTCAAAACTTGACACGCTTGATTGTGCAGAATTGTGGTAAATTGAAGTACATATTTTCATCATCCACTGTGAGATGTGTTCATCAGCTTCGGTACCTTGAGATATGTAACTGCTCAGTTTTGGAAGAGATTGTTGCGAAGGAAGGAGGAGAAGAACCGACTGTTATGTTTGTGTTTCCGCGATTAACTTTCGTGAGACTTTGTGACCTGCCAGAACTGAAAACATTTTACCCTGGAAAACATATTTTGGAATGCCCGATGTTAGAACAGTCTGAGGTGCTTTCTTGTGACAAATCAGAATTTTTTAGCTTCCAAGAACCAAGAGAAGGCTAACTTGATATCCCAGCACAACCGCAATTCCTCCTCTTAGCAGTTGAAAAGGTATCAGTCTCATTTCCGTTTATTGAAAACCTCTGAAATAATTGATTTAATTTTTCATGAAATTAGTGTAAATAGTATAATAGCGTCAAAGGATTTATGTAGCCGACCCCACTTAATGATAAAAGATTTTTGTTTGATTTTGATTAGTGTATATTCTGCGAATTTGTTTCGGGAAACATCTACCTAACTTGCAATTATCTGATTTGTTTTCAGGCGGATCAGGGTTTGAGATTTAAATAATCTTCTTCACGATGATCGTTGCTAGATCCTAGACATGAAGTTCAAATAATTACGAAAGCTAGTTTCAGCACCTTACATGAAAAATGTACTGTGAGACTATGTTCTGCTTTTGCTTGCTTTCCTTCCATTGTGGCATTGCTGTTTTGAGAGTCCTGTTGTTGCAGCACTTATGTTTTCTGTATCCTTCATTTGATCTTGGGAGATTCAATGGTGGGCAGGTCCTTCTAGTTAATAATCTTCTAATCGTTACAGTATACGATCCGGTTCTGGCTACAGGCGGGTTAGGCTGCTCGTCTATCACCACCAAATTTTTTTTATAACTTTCAAATAACTAATGTTTAAGAGCTCCAATTTTTTTTAATTATTATATTCTGCTATGTACACGGGTTTCAAAATATAAAAATGACATTAAGCTCGAAGATATCAAGATCGACCTTGACAGAATACTACTTATTATTTAATTATGATCCAGGGCAGAACCAAAATTTCAACTCTGTAACATTAAATTATAACCTAAAGAGATATATGGGCCAAAATTGTGATTTATACATGACTCATGATATCACCATATCTTATTAAAGAAAAAAATTGATGGTCTTAGGGGAGTTCTGCCCTGTAATTGCCATTTTTGTTAGCTGCTGTGAGCAAAAACAGAAAACTTAAGTATCTAAACTTGAATAGGAAAATGACACTTGTGGAGCATATGAGTTTGTAAGGGCATTTTCTGGCTTAAACCCAGAGGCTATGAACAACATAGACTTTTAGGTACGTTCGGCACAATGTATTGTATAATGATGTATTCCATTATTGTTAGTGAATTTTAAAAAAATCAATTATGATGAGTTACAAGAAGTTAATTTTTTGGAGCAGTTACAAAATTCCAACTTTAATAGGTTTTATTGTGTCGAAAGAAATCAATTCATGTTAAAGCAAATAAAACTAATTTTTAAAAAAATAACTCCTTTTTTTAAATCCTTTAATTGCCTGAAACGTTAAGCCTATAATTTTTTTTTTGAAAAAACTGTAGCTGGAGATGAATGGAAAAAAAAATGAAGATAACAATGTTCGGAAGTTCCCTCACGATAAAAACTTAACCATGTCTATATCCCCTTAATGATAATCTCACTCTTTTCCCCCAACTGCATGGTCTATGTTTTCAAGAACCCATTTCTTTTATTCGCAAGCCCCACTCTCTCTCGTAGTCTTGTCTTTGTTGATTACACAAATTTATGTGTGTGTTTTGGTCTGGTGCGACTCTGAGCTTTGCTGATCACACATGCATGATGGTGTCACGGTCCTAGTTTCAGGCTAGGACGTGCAGTAATTGTACAAAGGAGCTTATGTTCCGGAGTGCCGGATCGAGCTAACTCCAAGCCCTAATTAATTCTTATGGGCATATGTACTAGAGATATTTCACCCATGAGGTCCGGTTTTGAAGTTTATCTAGAGAATTAGAAATACGCTAGGTTGCCGCTGGGCTCTAGTGTAGTTTTGGTGCGTTGTGAAGGACCTTATGCTTTGGAATGCCGGATTGAGCTCACTCCAGGTCCTAAGTATCTCTCATGGGCCTATGTACTGGGGAGTTCTCACCCGTGAGGTCCCGTTTGGAAGTTTGTTGGGAGAATTTGAGATGTGTTAGCATATGGCTAGACATTGGCTTAATTTAGTGCATTGTGAAGGAGCTAATTCCTCGGAGTGCCGAATCAAATGGGACCAAGTTCCTAAGTCCCGGAGTTGGATCTCGAGATTTGCCGGGAGATTTTGACATTAGGCCCACTTTTGGGTCTTTTCCGCTAAAGAAGGGGTGTTGCGGAAAACCATCAAGACGAGTTCATTTGGGGATGAGATTTTAACCCAAATACACTTATATTGTGGCTTATTGAATGCCCGGAAGAGTTCTCAGAAACTCCTCTTAATATAGATTTTAGAGGGGGTGTGACAACTCAAGCGCCAGGTATGTATACTGGTGAGACATGTGCAATGTCTTTAAAACCTCTTTGGGGGGGAAGCCTAGGTGAACCTTGGGTGTGGCCAAGGGGGCTTCGGTGGTATTGGGGCTTTAGCCGTGAACCCTCTCGCCCTTAGACAACATGTGGACAATGGTGTATTGTCGAGATTGAGTTGGCGGGAAAATGCCATATTTTATATCCGGTTGCACTATTCGAGTGCCGGGTCCCGGTATTGTGCGGGCCCGCATGTGTATGCTTCGAGATAGCTTGTGAGCTTTGGTATTTTGTAAAATTACAGGTCCGTTCCCTCCCCAACAATGGGAATTGGGGATAGAGGTTCTGAGTAGGCTGACTTACACGGGACGTGGTCCTTGGTAAGTGACGCACGAGCCCTGTTTCCGTTAAGGAAAAGTTGGCCCGTGACAATGTGCGTGACTGGTCTTGTTCATGTGCAAACTGATCAGCATATTATCATTGATCGTAATGAAAGGTGGCACATTGGACAAATATTGAAATAGTTTTTGCAGCCATAAACAAACTGAAAACACATGTGGGGGCATGTGAGCATGTCTAATGATCAGTGGCCTTGTGGCCTATCCGTTTTCATGCAAATAAGACTCATCATATATTTTTATCCTGTGTCCATAAATGTTACGAGGACTGTTCGGATCTGGGTTTCTTGATAGAAAAATTCTGGATTTTAAAAATGAAAAAAAATCCCCCAATTTTATTTTTTGATGTTCCCGAGTAATTATTTTTGGTGTGAATATAAAAATCGATTGAGACAGTGTTAATATGGGCTTGTTTTATCCTGGAGACGACGGGGCTGAATTACGGCTAACGTAAATTCTGGGCAGAGCAGCGAAACATCTTAAAGAGAGCGACCTAGTCCGCGACTCAAGCCTACTTGAATTTTTAATTCCCTAGTGAACGGTGATATTGTTATAATTTATGCTTATTGTTCTAACAATTATTTAATGTAGAGTAGAGTATGTTGTATTATGGTGCATTATATTAGCACAATATTATATTAATGTTACACATTATTTGATGATACACTATATTGTATTATATTAGTATTATACAATATTTGATATTACACTGTAATATATTAATTTTTAGTGATTAATTAGAATTATATATTTTAAAAAATATTATTACGATAATTTAAAAAATATTTAATATTTAAGAATTAATTTTATATTTTTTGACATCAAATTTCTGCGACATCTACCGTCATAAGATCGAAAGTCTACTCCCTCAAGATTATATTTACCCATACATTCATATTATATATCCACACTTCCATGTAGAAATATGGATAATGAGATTTTTTGAGCTTTCAAACTTAAATATTCAATTGAATTTATGAGAGTATCATTTGGCTACAAGTACAAGTGTATCAATGATCAAAATATAACGTCAATTACCAATGTTATTCGCATACTTAGATTATCTAACACTGTCACCAATGTTCTTGAACAACTTAACACTAGAGTCATAAAGAGTACATGTAAATTTATTTTTAGATTCCTTTTTTTCTGACCAAGTAATTTTTTATTACAAGAATTACATTAGTTTCTTCTAAGTTTTTCATAACAAATTTAGAAGACAACATAGACTTCGACATAATTAACAACATGCATATAGAAAAATAAGCATATCAATATAATAACATTTCACATGTTTTCAAACAGTATATGTCCATTGTTTTCAATTTATCATTGGAGGTCGATGATGAGTGGTAATTATATCACTATTTCCCACTCATTTAACCTAATATTTTGTATAGTTTCTCGAGTTTTATGAATATTTTGATGTGTTTTTATTTATTTTGTAGATAAAAATAAAATTAGGACTTAATGGAATCAACTCGAGGCTAAAACGATGAAATCCGGAGGGAAAAATGTCAAAAATGAAATTTTTCTATACGCGTCACGAAGTGCAGTCAAAATTTCCAATTTTGTGTAATGTTCGTATTTTGGCCATAACGTTTTCGTCCGATGTCCGATTGAGCTGATTCAAGTTGCAGATTAAAGAAGACTCGAAGATATACAACTTTTAAAGTCAAAATAATTTCGAATTCTGAAGTTTTCATGGCCGAAATTGATGAACAATATAGTATATTTTGTTTAACTACTATAGTCATTTACAAAATATAAAATAAAATTAATAAAATAAAAAAATAAAAATTGTCAAACTTCCACCAAACATGCTTGCATGTTTGGTGCCATGTTTGGTGCTATGTTTGATGTCATGTCTTGTGGCATGTTTGGTGGAGTGTTTGGTGGAGCATTTTGTGGAGCAATTGGTGGAGAAATTGGTGGTTTCCTTGAGGATAGATAACCCTTTAATAGATTTCCTTACGGGATAGAAATATACTTGTCGGGCGTGAGTAGCTATAATTGGAACTTTATCTTAATAAATCCAGGGTAATGTGGTTGACATAGGAATATGGTTCAATTGGGTTATACTGGGTATTTACGTCTGACCATCGGTAGAGGCTTTTGCATATTTTCGTGTTCCAAGTTAGCAAACTGAATTAGTACACTTAAATAAGAGAATCAATTCATCTTTTTAACAGTATTGTGTGGAGTCACGACCCTAGATCTTTTGAGTCTTTTGTAATTTTCCTTAGTATTTCTTTTGTTTATTTTATTTTTATTTTAATTAAGCAATTCCACATTCAACCAACCAAAGCAATCAATTCCCTTCTTGACCGGCGTAAACACACACGTATAACGCAAGCGCACGTATCGTTCAAGTAGTATAAAAATATCGATCCCACGAGGACTTAATTCCTACTGTTGTTATTAATTATTGAATCTATTTATTTACAAATATCTAATTAAAGGGAGAATGGAATTGATTGCTTGATTGATTTGGTAGTTTGAAGATTTGATAAATAAATAAAAAGACAAAAGAAAATACTAAGGAAAATAACAGATAAAAAGATATAAGGTTGTGACTTCTTTTAATATCATTTAAAAGATGAAGTGATTATTTTATGTTTGTGTAATAAATCAGTTTACTAACCTGGAACACTAAATTATGTAAAAGCCTCTTCCGATGGTCAATTACAAATACCCAGTATAACCCAATTGAACCATATGTCTATGTCAATCACATTACCTGGATTCATTAAGTCTAAGTTCCAATTATGGCTACCCCCGCCCGACAGGTATATTCCTATCCTGTAAGGAAATCTATTAAAGGGTTATCTATCCTCAAGGAAGATCGTGGGCTATTAAGTCTAAGGCTGAAACCTAAAATCCCTATGTCTAGTTCATTTTAGATTTACCATATCAATCTTATTGGTGATCAGACAACAAGAAGCATTAAGCTTAAGACTTAATAAATAAACCTTTAAATTACTCAACTATAAAATAATCTCTTATAAACCGGTGATATTAAAAGTCATCACAACCCCTAATTAACTAACACATAACTAGGACTAATAAAAACATAAAAATAAAAGATATAAAATAAAAATACTGAAAAGTAAAATAAAATAAAATGCTAAGGTAAAAGGAATTACTTTTACTACTACTAATTTAGATATCTCCCATAAAATAATATATAAACTTGTGATAATATTACCAACCGACCATTCTGGCGGTATCCTGATTAAGTCAAATTAAGTCCAACCAGCCATTAAGGCGGAACCAAAAATAAATTTACCAACCGACCAGTCTGGCGGTATCCTTGATTAGTCAGGTTTAAACCAGATTAAAATTACATTACCAACCGACCAATATAGCGGTATTTCTTATTAAGTCAATATTTTAAATAGTGAATATATTATTTTTAAGGGAGATTAATCTAAATAGTAACAGTAAAAGAATTACCTTTCACCCTAGCTGAAAAAGTTACTTCAACATGGTGAATAGTAAAAAACTGTAAAAAGTAAAAAGTAAAAATTAAATTACTATTATTACAAAAAGTAATTAAAATAAATTACAAACTAAAAAATAAAAAAAATAAAATAAAATTAAAATATTTTTAGAGAGAGAAACTCTCTCTTCATCAAAGAGATGAGAGAGAGAAAGGCACACTGAATTATGAAAATTCGCGCTGTATTTATAGGAATTTTTCCTCCAGCGTCGCGACGCCCAAATTGCACTAGCGTCGCGACGCTAGGAACAGTGAAAACGTGGCATGCTGAGAAGGCGACACGTGGCATGCTGAGAAGGCGACACGTGGCAAGGCGGCTAAGACTCAATTATTGTGATGACGTCATTGATGACGTGGCGCTGACGTGTGTTGCAATTGTCGGCACAATAGGATTGTGACACGTGGCGACACGTGTCAAGCTCTGATTGGCTGAGGCTGACGTGGCAAGTTGACTCGGTTGACCTGCTGACGTGGCTGATGATGTGGCACGACACGTGGCAAGGTTGACTCGTTGACCGATGACATGGCTGATGACGAGGCGACACGTGTCAAGTCAGAGTGTCGGCAGCATATGATGTTGACACGTGGCACAGCGCACGTTAGCGGATTCGTTGTGATGGTGACACGTGGCACGGCGCATTTTAGCAAAGTCAAACTTTCTCAAATTGTTGACCGTTGACCAGGCGCATGTTAGCAGATTCGGCTCACGCTGGGCGTCGCGACGCGGAAGGTTTGGGAGGCGCGACGCGCAAAAGACTAAAATATCCCTGTTGACGCATTTTTGTCCGGTTTTGCCCCAAATTGCCTCCAGTGCTGTCCAAACTTTATTAATCTGCAAAATAACAATAAAACACATCAAAACGTTCATCAAACCCAAGAAACTATACAAAATATTAAGTTAAATGAGTGGGAAATAGTGATATAAATGTCACTCATCACTTCTCCCTATAATTAGATACCTGTAAATAAATAGATTCAATAATTAATAACAACAGTAGGAATTAAGTCCTTGTGGGATCGATATTTTTATACTACTTGAACGATACGTGCGCTTGGGTTATACGCGTGTGAATGCACCGGCCAGTCGAGCCCCCACTATTTCTTAATATCAAAAAAAAATTTCATAGAAAATATATTCATATAAATCATAAAATTTATATGTTTCTATTAATCTTATACTCAAAATTCTAGATTCTCAAATTTTCCATAATTTATAACATTTAAATTTCATATCACCAATTTCAGCCACTATAGTGGTTTGGGAAACCACTCAACACATTATCTTATTTACAGCTTGTATATATAACTCGAACCGAGCATAATCATAACAGACATGACAAAAAACGACAATGCCTACCCACCATCCCTCGAATCCACCAAACATGTTGATATCAAATATCGTAGTAATAAGTTGGTCTTCGGAAAAGTTCGCTTTGGAGCAAAATGACCGGTGCTTTCACACGAGTATAACGCAAGCGCACGTATCGTTCAAGTAGTATAAAAATATCGATCCCACGAGGACTTAATTCCTACTATTGTTATTAATTATTGAATCTATTTATTTACAAGTATCTAATTATAGGGAGAAGGGAATTGATTGCTTTGGTTGGTTGAATGTGGAATTGCTTAATTAAAATAAAATAAACAAAAGAAAATACAAAAGAAAATTACAAAAGACTCAAAAGAAAATACTAAGGAAAATAAGGAAAAGACTCAAAAGATCTAGGGTCGTGACTCCACACAATACTGTTAAAAAGATGAATCAATTCTCTCACTTATGTGTATTAATTCAGTTTGCTAACCTGAAACACGAAAATATGCAAAAGCCTCTTCCGATGGTCAGACGCAAATACCCAGTTTAACCCAATTGAACCATATTCCTATGTCAACCATATTAACCTGGATTCATTAAGTTCAAGTTCCAATTATGGCTACCCACGCCTGACAGGTATATTCTATCCTGTAAGGAAATCTATTAAAGGGTTATCTATCCTCAAGGAAGATCGTGAGTTATTAAGTCTAAGGCTGAAACCTAAAATCCCTATGTCTAGTTCATTTTAAGTTTACCCCATCAATCTTATTAATGGCCAGTTAACAAGACGCATTAAGCTTAAGACTCAATAAACAAACTAAAGAACTACCCATAAAAAGAAAATCAATTATTAAGTGTGGATATTGTGCTTCATCACTTCCCTAGAATAAAAATAAAATGCTGGGGTTAGGGGATCCACTTTTACTATTTATAATTTAGAAATCTCTCTTACTATAATATAGAATTTAACGGTGATAGCCAACCAGCCATGTAGGCGGTATTCCTTATTAAGTCAGATTTAAATGAAGTCCAACCAGCCATAAAGGCGGTATTATTATTTGTTCATAAATCAGCCATATATGCGGTAATTATCTGTCACCTAAAGACCAGCCATATAGGCGGTGCCACATTATGCCAAATAAATAAAACCAGCCATTAAGGGGGTAATTCCTTTTAGTGAATAATAAATTTTATATTATAATTAAGGGAGATTAATCTAAATTAAAATATTAAAAGCTCCACCCTTCCCCCAGCGAAAATCTAACTACTGAACATAAAAAGAAAGGAGTAGAAGAAGAGAACTACTGCTACTGAAAATTAAAATATATAAATTAAATTACTGAAAATAAACACACAAGATGCAATCCTTAAATTCCTTACAAAAACCTAAGGAAAACATGAGAATTACAAATGAAATGGCTTGGTATTTATAGAAAAACCTAAAGGATTCCACCAATTTCTCCACCAATTGCTCCACAAATTGCTCCACCAAACACTCCACCAAACATGCCACAAGACATGGCACCAAACATGGCACCAAACATGCAAGCATATTTGGTGGAAGTTTGACAATTTTTATTTTTTTATTTTATTAATTTTATTTTATATTTTTGTAAATGACTATAGTAGTTACACAAAATATACTGTATTGTTCATCAATTTCGGCTATGCAAACGTCAGAATTCGAAATTATTTTGACTTTCAAAGTTGTAGATCTTCGAGTCTTCAATCTGCAACTTGAATCAGCTTAATCGGATATCGGATGAAAACGTTATGGCCACAATACGAAACTTGCGCAAAACTGAAATCTTTACTGCACTTCGTGACGCGTATAGAAGAATTTCGTTTTTGACATTTTTTCATCCGAATTTCATCGTTTTAGCCCCGAGTTGATTCTATTAAGTCAAATATTATTTTTTTTATCTGCAAAATAAACAAAAACACATCAAAACGTTCATAAAACTCGAGAAACTAAACAAAATATTAGGTTAAATGAGTGGGAAATAGTTATATAATTACCACTCATCACAGAACTATTTAACCAGCAGTTCCGGGGAAGGTGCCCTAGTTTGCTACAGTTGTAGCATATGAACTAAATATTGTTATTTCTTGAGGGAGGTTAGTGCTTGTTCTGGTTATTTCAGTTTTAGTGATTATGGTTTTTTTTAAAAAATTAACTCATTAGCTTTCCAACAGTTTTTCAGATATGCATTGAGGTATTTTCTAAGGAATCACGATAAATCAACATCACATTGTTCAAGCAAAAGAAAATCACAAATATCTTAATATACTAGCTCATGCTGAACAAAACCATAACTACTCTTCAAGTATGTATGTATAATTAAAGCTACAGTCAATCATAAATGGCGTGCTCTAATTTCTTTGAACTTGTCAATCTAAAAATCCACATGACAATATGAAATTCACATCACAGTAAAATTCTGTTAAAGCAAATACCAGTTATACATATATTCAAGACATTCTCAATGTTCCACATCAATACTGTAATTCTTAAAAAGACTAACTGATACAACCAAAATAAACCATCTTTTCAATAACGATATATTTTAATCCAAAATCATTCAAATCGGGTAAATACATGTCCAATTCATTGTACGCAACGTATTCCAAACAATTTCTCAAGTAATACTCATAGGATAAGTCTAAAAATTTCAGAATATGACATCAGGCTATCAATCTCAATAACCTATATATCCACTCATATTCTAGTAGTATTGAAAAATTTCAATAAATAGTTAATTGTCATCAATTAAATTACAAATGTATTAAAAACATTTTCCTGCAGCTTCTTGAAATTGTTGGCAATTCTAAATAATCATCTCTATGAATTAACAGCCATTTCATCATTGCCTATTCTAGAAGTTCAACAGCTTCATCAATCTTAAAGTCTCATCCGCGCTCATATTTAGCATAAATGATATTATCAAAATTATTTACTCAAACATGTATATTCAAATACCATAGAGACGTTGAAAAAATAAAGTAAGTCATGCAACATATACACCAAATGTTTTTTTAAAAAAAAAAAAAAAACATCAGCATGACTATTACCACATGGAAGTTGTTACTTCATGAATGTGCTTATAAAACTACAGCAAAAGAGCTGACCATCTAAATATAAGGAATATCATATGCATACCAACAAAAAATCTATTAAAATATACAATCTCACATGGTTGAACATCTAAGCCAATAACCATGTATATTTTTCATGTAAAAGCTCAATTCAAAACAACACTCTGCAGGATGCAAACATCAAATATTCCAATTTCATGAAGTATGAATATTTGTCAAGACTCAGGATGTAAATATGCTAAAGCCAACTTTCTCACAAACCTATCAATTCCCTTAAAATTCATTTCATACATAATTTACTTATAATTGCACCATAAAAACATAAATAATGAATCATAAGTAAATATGACAGATTGAATCCGTCTTAAAATTGTTAGAACAATTTGCACAAATAAGAAACAGATTATGAGTTTGAACAATATTACCGTTCACCAAGATACAAAAAGTGAATCTAGGTTGAGTCGCAGACTAGGTCGCTCTCTTTAAGACGTTCCGCGGCTCTGCTCAGAATTTGTGCTAGCAGTAATCAGCCCCGACGTTCCCAGGATAAAACAAGCCCAGATAAACACTGTCTCAATCGATTTTGCACATAACTGATTGGTATACTCACACCCAACACAAAAAATTTCTGCTCGGTATCAAAAGAAAAAAATAGCCGCAAGCTATTTGTGGCTTATGTCCTTCACACAGTTAGGAA
Organism: Zanthoxylum bungeanum; assembly: GCA_019454045.1. Taxonomy (NCBI): domain Eukaryota; kingdom Viridiplantae; phylum Streptophyta; class Magnoliopsida; order Sapindales; family Rutaceae; genus Zanthoxylum; species Zanthoxylum bungeanum. Next base: position 23,678 of record SKCR01017658.1, read on the forward strand.
GAAAAAGAACATAAGCCCAAATTTATAAACAAAGACAAAAGGTGTTGCACTCGACTTATGGTGTAATAGGCCAAAACGGAATTTTTGTTGTGTTGCTCTTTTATCTCATGAGTATAATAACTTTGAAAAAGAAGAAAAAATTGCTTGCGTCTTTCTAAAATTGCTTGTGTTTCTTTATTCTTCTCTCTGTATTTTTCAAAGTAAAATTTGCCCTTTTTTCTAAAGATATTACTCACGTCTTTTTTTTTTTCTTTTTTTTTTTATCAAAAAATAAAAGCACCACATATATATAGGACTTACAAGACCGTAGGAAAATTGACAGTTTTAAAATTTAATACTCTTTAAATGTTGAGAAATAATTATACAATTAAAATCTTTGAAACATTTACTAAAATTAAACAAACAGTTTCAAAATTTTGAAATTGATAATTATTATTTTTTTCCATTATTATTCTAACAATCAATTCATTCAAAATATGTAACTCATATAACTCTCATTTTTATTTAAATTCACATTAACAACACTAAGGTAAAAGCTTAGATAAGGGATAAAAATCTGGGATCCAATCATTTGATTGAAATGTTACTGTTAACATCTAATTGATATTGTATTTTTTAACCCTTATCATTTTTAAAAAAAATAAAAAACTATTTGTTGAAAAGCCCCAGAGACTTTATTAAAACCCACAGGTTATAGCCTATCTTTTAATTCCTGCATTGCGATTGCCATCATATCTTTAGCACAAAAAAGAAAATTTCTGCCCTATGATGCAATCAAAGGCTACCACTTGATAATTTTTGGTTCAAATTTTAACTCCTTTTTATATCCTAAAGGTATCATTTGAAGCATAATAGCGTTAAAGGATTTATGTAATTGATCCTATCTAATAAGAAAAAAAAGTTGGTGGTTAGTTTGATATGGCTATATCTAGAACTTAGCTGATTAAAAGACTTGGCCCAAGTAATCTTATCGTGCACAAAGTTGTTGGTTTGTAATATTCTCACCTGTGATTCAAGTCAACAATATATGTGGATGATTTCCCATTCAATATTTAACTCCTTTCTTCATATTTGAATGTTGATAATTGAACGCGTAAAGTTGTTGGTTAGTTGCTTTCACTCTGTTTTCTGGGTTCATTGACTTGGCATTGACATGCATTAAATTTTAAGACCCTATTAATCAACCACTTTTATTTTCATTTCTATAGTATATTAAATCATCGGGGAATTATCAATTGTATACTTAATGTTTGACACGTTTTCAAAAATATACTAATCTTGGAATATTTTTTTTACCAGTTCACCAAAGATTGAAAAATGTATCAAGTGTTTTACTTATGAAAATCATTCTTTAGCATATTGCTTTAAAATTTTCAGTTTCTCTTCCATTCCTTCCCCTCTTTTGGTTTATACTTAATCAATCAAAGCTTTTATTATCTTCTTCATCAAATCTTTTGAAAAAAACTTGTTATTTTTCAGTTGTTAATCTTGTTTGTTCTGTCATTCAGCTTTGCCTAATTGCTGTCCTGTTGTCAATACTTTGTTTTCCATTGTTGGCTTCACATCCATTTTTCAAACAAAAACTAAGAGGGAAAGAGAAAGGGAAAAAAAACAGATTGAAAATGGTTGAAATTGTTGCTTCAATGGTTTCTGATTTCATGGTTGATTCAATAAAACGCCAGTTCAGTTATTTATGCAACTACAAGCACAACTTTGAAGATGTCAAACAGGAAGTTGAGAAGCTGAGGGACATCAGATTAAGTGTGCAACATAAGATTGATGATGCTAAAAGAAAAGGAGAAGACATTGAACAGAACGTTGAGAATTGGCTGAATGGTGTCAACAAGATCATTGATCATGCAGACAAGATTATTGCGGATGCAGAGAAAGCAAAGAACTGGTGTTCCAACTGGTTGTGTCCTAATCTGTTAACTCGCTATCAGCTCAGCAAGAAAGCAGTGATGGATGTGAATGCCATTGTTGGACTCAGGGAAGAAGGAAAATTTGATAAAGTATCCTACCGAAGAGTTGCAGAAGATACATGGATTATATCTAACAAAGATTACGAGGCCTTCGCATCAAGAAACTCTACTTTGAAAGAAATACTAGACACCTTGAGCGATCCCAATGTTCACATGATTGGGATATGGTATGGGCGGCGTTGGCAAGACAACGCTAGCAAAGGAAGTTGGTAGACAGGCCAAGAAAGACAAGCTCTTTGATGAGGTGGTTTTTTCTGATGTATCTGTGGATCCAAACATAAGAAAAATTCAAGGAGAAATTGCTGATAAGTTGGGTTTAGAGTTAAAGGAGGAGAGCGAGTCAGGAAGAGCAAGGACGCTACATGAACGTTTGATGAATGGGAATAAGATCCTTGTCATTTTAGATAATATTTGGGGCCAACTTAATTTGAAAACCATCGGAATTCCTTCCGGAGATAATCATAAGGGATGTAAAGTATTGCTAACAGCAAGGAATCTAGATGTTCTTTCAACGGATATGGATTCTCAAAACAATTTCTTCATTGGTGATTTAAGTGGAGGAGAAGCATGGAGCCTGTTTAAGAAGATGGCAGGTGATAATATTGAAGACCGTAGTTGGAAATCTATAGCTAATGATGTAGTCAACGAATGTGGAGGTTTGCCCATTGCCATTGTTACAATAGCTTCTGCATTAAGAAACAAGAGTGTATCCGAATGGAAAAATGCCTTGCGACAACTGAGAAGGCCTTCCCCGCACAACTTCCAGGGACCGTTGGCAAAGGCATACTCAGCGATAGAGATGAGTTACAAATGTTTAAAAGGTGAGGAACTCCAGAAAACTTTTTTGCTTTGTAGTCTCATGAGCGAAGGCATACTCAGCGATAGAGATGCTTTCATTTTGGACCTTTTGAAATATAGTATAGGTTTGGGTATATTGGAAGGCATCTATACAATGGATGAAGCACGTCATAAAGTCTATACATTGGTCCGCGAACTCAAAGACTCTTGTTTGTTGCTTGATGGTGCTACCAATGAATGGTTTGCCATGCATGATGTTGTTCGTGATGTTGCCCTATCAATTGCATCTAGAGACCAGCATGTATTTACCGTGAGAAATGAGGTTCTGTGTGAATGGCCAGATAAGAATACACTAAAACAATGTACTGCAATATCTATACGTGATAGTAATATCAGTGAACTTCATGCAGTATTGGAATGTCCACAGCTTGAATTCCTTTTTATGAAAACCAAGGCTTCCTTCTTCAACATCCCCGAGAACTTTTTCGCGGGAATGGGAAAGCTAAGAGTCTTAGATTTTACTGCAATGCAGTTATCAGAATCGTCATTGTCGTCAATTTATCTCCTCGTAAACCTTCAAACATTGTGTCTGGATTATTGCACATTGGGGGACATCACTATTATTGGAGAGCTGAAGGAACTGAAAATTCTTAGTTTCCATGGTTCTAGCATAGAGCAGTTGCCTCAAGAAATTGGTCAATTAACTCAGCTGAAGTTGTTAGATTTAAGACATTGTTATGAACTGAAAGTTATCCCACCAAATGTCATATCAAGTTTATCTCGATTGGAGGAACTGTATCTCTGCGAAACTCTTGTTCAATGGGAGGTTGCAAGACCTAATGTTAAAAGAAGTAATGCTAGTCTTGATGAGTTGATGCATTTGTCTCAGTTGACCACTTTGGAAATACATATTAAGATGACAAGATTATACCAGAAGGCTTTTTCTCCAGAGAATTTAAACGGTACAAAATAAAAGTTGGATTTGGATGGTACGGGTTGGATCTGCGAGGATTTTCAAGACCGCATGGATTTTCAAGAATATTGGAACTCAAGTTAAATTCCATTTTCTTGGAGGAATTACAAGGCTTCAAGAATGTTGAATACTTATGTTTAAACAAGTTGCAACCTGCCAACAATGTTCTCTGTGAATTGGATAGAGAAGGTTTTTCACAATTGAAAAGCCTAAACGTCGAATATAATCCACACTTTCTGTGTATCGTTGAGTCTATGAATTGGGGATCTTGAAGCCTTCCCTGTCTTGGAGTCTCTGCTTCTCTCATATTTGTTTAAGCTGGAGAAGATATGTCACAGTCAACTCACAGCAGAGTCTTTCTGCAAATTAAAAATCATAAAGGTCGAAAATTGTGATAAATTGAAAAATATCTTCTTTTTCTCAGTTGCCAATTGTCTTCCACAAGTTCAACAAATTCAAGTGACTCACTGCAAGGATATGGAAGAAATTTTTGCTAGCATTGAAGTTAAGGATGACGTTGAGTTCAGTAAATTACGCTTCCTAACTCTGGAATGGCTTCCACAGCTCAGAAGCTTCTACTCCAAAGTGAAAAAGACAACTTCCACATCGCAGACAACCAAAACGTTGTGTAATGAAATCATTTCGGAGGATGAAACTGATACTCCCATGTCACTTTTCAATGAAAAGGTAAGTTTTTTTTTTTATTTTATTGATACAAAATAGTTTCTAAGTATAATAGTAGCAGAATTTCTAATCTTAAGAAAGCTCATAGAAATTCATAACCTTTCTGGAATGATTTAAGAATTTTTGTTTCTTCACTTTGAAGTGAAATGAGGGCCTTGTTTGCAGGTGAAGCTCCCCCACTTGGAGGTCCTGCAATTGCGTGAAGTTAATGTTGGAAAGATCTGGCATAGCCAACATTCGTCAATGACTTCTTCAGTTCAAAACTTAACACGCTTGATTGTGGTGAATTGTGGTAAATTGAAGTACATATTTTCATCATCCACAGTGAGATGTGTTCATCAGCTTCGGTACCTTGAGATATGTAACTGCTCAGTTTTGGAAGAGATTGTTGCGAAGGAAGGAGGAGAGGAAGCAACTGTTATGTTTGAGTTTCCGCAATTAACTTTCGTGAGACTTTGTGACCTGCCAGAACTGAAAACATTTTACCCTGGAATACATACTTTGGAATGCCCAATGTTAGAACAGTCCGAGGTGCTTTCTTGTGACCAATTAGAGTATTCATTTCAGAATTTTTTAGCTTCCAAGAACCAACAGAGGGCTAACTTGATATCCCAGCACAACCGCAATTCCTCCTCTTACCAGTTGAAAAGGTATCAGTCTTATTTCCGTTTATTGAAAACCTCTGAAACAATTGATTTAACTTTTCATGAAATTAATGTAAATAGTATAATAGCGTCAAAGGATTTATGTAGCCGACTCCACTTAATGAGAAAAGATTTTTGTTTGATTTTGATTAGTGTATATTCTGCGAATTTGTTTCGGGAAACATCAACCTAACTTGCAATTATCTTATTTGTTTTCAGGCCATCCACGGTTCCATCCACGGTTTGGAGGTATTTAAATAATCTGCTTCACGATGATCGTTGCTAGATCCTAGACATGAAGTTCAAATTATTACGAAAGCTAGTTTTTGAAAAATGTACTGTGAGACTATGTTCTGCTTTTGCTTGCTTTCCTTCAATGTGGCATTGCTGTTGCAGCACTTGTGTTTTCTGTATCCTTCACTTGATATTGTAAGATTCAATGGTGGACAGGTCCTTATAATTAATAATCTTCTAATTGTTACAGTATACGATCCGGTCCGGGCTACAGGCGGGTTAGGTTGCTCACCTGTCACTATTAATTTTTTTATAGTTTTCAAATAACGAATGGTAAAGGGCTCCATTTTTTTTAAAAAATTATTATATTCTGCTATGGACATGAATTTCAAATATAAAAATGACATTAGGCTCAAAAATATCTAGGTCGATCATGACAGTATTCTACTTATTATTTAATTATAATCCAGGGCGGAATCAATATTTCAACTCTATAACATTAAATTATAACCTAAAGAGGTGTATGAGGCCAATATTATAATTTTATACATAACTCATGATATCATCATATCTTAGTAAAGAAAAAAGTTATGGTGTTAGGGGAGTTCCGCCCTGTATGGGGCATCATAATTGCCATTTTTGTTAGTTGCTGTAAGCAAAAACTGAGAACTTAAATACCTAAACTTGAATAGGAAACTGACACTTGTGCAGAAGATGAGTTTGTAAGGGCATTTTCTGACTTAAACCCTGTAAGTTATGGTGCATTATATTAGCGGAATATTATATTAATGTTACAGAGTATTTGTTGATACACTATATTGTATTATATTAATATTATACAATGTTTGATATTACACTGCAATATATTAATTTTTAGTGATTAATTAGAATTATATGTTTTGAAAAATATTATTATGATAATTTAAAAAACATTTAATATTTAAGAATTAAATTATATATTTTTGACATCAAATTTCTCCGATATCTACTCCCTCTAATATTCAAGAGATTATATTTACCCATACATTCATATTATATATCCAAAATTCCATGTAGAAATATGGATAATGAGATTTTTTGAGCTCTCAAACTTATATATTCAATGAATTTATGAGAATATTATTTGGCTACAAGTACAAGGGTATGAATGATATTTAATCCAAGACACAAAGAATGGATTGATGTTTGATTCATCCATATTGCCTAATCCACATCAATATAAACCCTCAAGCAAGCGTTTGTTGATAATTGTGTTTACATAAAGTTTCTAGAATTCACTACAAAGCAAGCCTTTGTTGATAAGTTCGGTGACCATTTCCGGCGAGATTCAGCTGGGTGATAGGACTTTATGTTGTGTTTAAACTCACACACGAGAGGAGAAATGAGAGGAAAATTCTTCTTTTATAATACGAACAAAAGAATTACAAAGCTTTAAACTAAAAATTTACAAAAAACCTCTCCAACTCTCTTACACTCTCACTTACACATTTGGGATTTATGGGATGATTCTAACAATGGTTTTGGGCTCTTTTTATAGCCCCAAAGACGTGTGCTACGGTGCACACGTCTTTGGCAAAACGTGTGTTTTCACACTCACAGCTGGCTTTGGTGCATGCATGTTGTGCATGCTTTCGGCGCCAAAGCTGTCTTCAATTTGTTTTGTTCATTTGTAGCTGGTCATAACAAATCTCCCCCTCGGTGAAGATTTCCCCAAAAATCTGAGCAGACCATCAATCATCCAGAACCGGATTCTTCAAAGGATCCTCCCTTGGCTGCATCTGTATGACTGCCTACGTACCCTGAGTTGGGATCAAGCCAATCGTAGTTCTCTGAATCTCCCCACTCTGACTATATGGAGAGTTTTGTCATCCCGGCTATGACACGATAGATTTCAAGCTTCTCTTTCGGTAAGACCTTCGTGAACATATCGGCACCGTTGTCGTCGGTGTGAATTTTCCTGAGTTGTATCAGCCTTGAGCTTATGACGTCCCGTATCCAGTGATACCTCACATAGATATGTTTTGACCTCGAATGAAATGTCAAATTCTTTCCGAGATAGATAACACTCTGGCTATCGCAGTACAAAGTGTACTTCTCATGCTTGAAACCCAATTCATGGACGAAAGTCTTCATCCACAGCAATTCCTTGCAAGCTTCTGTCATTGCAATGAATTCTGCCTCTGTTGTAGAAAGTGTAACATACCTCTGCAACCTAGACTGTCATGCCACAGCTCATCCTGAGAGAGTAATCAGATACCCCGAAGTAGACTTTCGGGTATCCACATCTCCTATCATATCAGAATCGGTATAGCCTATCAACACTGGCTTATCGCTGCTTCCAAAATATAACCTCATCTTGGAAGTGCCTTGAAGATACCATATAATCCATTTGACGGCGTTCCAGTGTTCTTTTTCTGGATTTGACATAAACCAGCTGACCAATCCAACTGCGTGTGCTAAGTCTGGCCTCGTGCACACCATGACATACGTAAAACTTCCCATTGGTGAGGTGTATGGAACCTGTTTCATTTCCTCATTCTTTGTCTCAGTAGAGGGACTCTGCTGCGTACTCAATCTAAAGTGGGTAACAAGAGGAGTGCTAACCGCTTTAGCCTTGTCCATCTGGAATCTCTGAAGTACCTTCTCGATGTACTCTTCATGTGACAAGTATAACTTCTTGGCTTTCCGATCACGTCTGATCCTGATGCCAAGAATCTGCTTAGCTGGCCCCAAGTCTTTCATCTCAAAATACTTACTCAGTTGCTGCTTCAAATTATCAATCCTCGATTGATTCCTGCCAACTATCAATATATCATCTACATATAACAGTAAGATGATAAAATCATCGTCAGAAAACTTCTGAAAGAAAACATAATGGTCTGAAGTGGTCTTCTTGTATCCCTGCTCCCCATAACTGACTCAAACTTCATGTACCACTGTCTCGGTGCCTGTTTCAAACCGTAGAGGCTTTTCCTGAGTCTGCACACATAGTCCTCTTTCCCGATGACTCTGAAGCCTTCTGGTTGCTCCATGTAAATTTCTTCTTCCAGATCTCCGTGAAGAAATGCGGTCTTAACATCCATCTGCTCAACTTCCAGGTCGAGGCTTGCTGCTAAGTTGAGTACCACTCTGATGGATGACATCTTCACAACTGGAGAGAGATTTCATCGAAGTCAATGTCTTTCCTCTGATTGAATCCCTTGACGACTAGTCTGGCTTTGTATCGGGGTTGTGAAGTGATCATGTTGTTATCTTGTTTCACACCTAGTACACCCATTTATTCTTTAAAGCCCGTTTGCCTCTTGGCAAGTTCACCAACTCAAAAGTGTGATTTTCATGCAGCGATTTCATCTCATCATGCATAGCTTCCTCCCACTTTTCTCTGTCTTTTGTTTCCACAGCCTCCTTGTAGCTCTCGGGTTCTCCCCCGTCAGTAAGCAGCACATATTCATATGCAGAGTATCTGGTTGAAGGTCGCCTCTCTCTGTCAGACCTTCTCTGTGGAACTGTTGGTGCAGCTTCTGGTACTGGTGGTTGATCATTATCATCATCTCTGGGAGCTTCATCACCTGTACCCTCATGTCTGGGAACCTCATCTTCAACTCGTACTGGCACCGGTGTGTGAGGTTCTGGATTCACATCTCTGTATTGCCGGGGCATTATCTTCATCTCCTTTCTGATATCTTCTATGGTTTGGTCTTCAACAAAGACAACATCTCGGCTTCTGACAATCTTCTTCTCCACAGGATCATAGAGTTTGTAGTCGAAATCATCCTGACCATAGCCAATAAAGACACATTGTCGCGTCTTTGCATCAAGCTTGGATCTCTCTTCCTTTGGGATATGTACAAAAGCTTTGCACCCAAAGACATGCAAGTGTTCGTATGACACTTCTTTACCTGTCCAAGCTTGGTTAGGAATATTATCTTTCAGTGCGACCGTTGGGGACATGTTCAAAACATGTACTTGCTGTGTTGAGTGCCTCCCCCCAAAATATCTTCGGCAGCTTGGCTTGTGACCGCAAGCTTCTGATCCTCTCGCACAAGGTTATGTTCATCCTCTCAGCTAGGCCATTTAGCTGAGGTGTCTTCGGAGGTATCGTTTGATGTCGGATTCCTTGCAGCTTGCAGTACTGATCAAACGGACCTCTGTATTCTCCACCGTTGTCTGTTCTGATGCACTTCAGTTTCTTACCGGTTTCTCTCTCTCCACCAAAGTATGAAACTCCTTGAACACTCCCAGCACTTGATCTTTTCTCTTCAAGGTGTATGCCCATGTCTTCCTTGAATGATCATCTATGAATTTCATAAAGTAAAGTGGCCCTCCGAGTGTTCGTGTCTGCATCGGACCGCATACATCTGAATGTATGAGATCTAATACCTACGGTTTCCATTGAGGCGGGGAGCTTTGGAAGGATACTATGTTCTACTTTCCAGCCAAGCAGTGTTCACACTTCCGTAAGTGTGAGTTCTTCAATTCCGGAAGAATATTCCGCCTGCGTAGTATCTCCATCCCTATTTGACTCATGTGACCGAGCTTTTTGTGCCATAGCTCGACTGCCTCATTGCTGTTGACTGTATTTATACTACTATTTGAAAGCTTAGCATGCATCAAATATAGGGAGTCTTTCTTACCTTACCTCGTGCCACCACCATTGATTCGTGTTAGTGAGCTTCCAGCATCCGTCACTGTAGGCACTGCATTTTTACGCATAAGTCCCTATGATGAGTCTCATTTTGGAGACACTACCTTTTAAGTCATGGAGGTCACGGGAAACGGACGTCGGAAGGGGAATTCAGAATAAACAAGCTCACTGTCTTCGTTAGTGCTGCGTTCGCTACTTCGTTCGAACGGAAAACAGATTGCGGGCGTTCGTGTCGCGTTCGAGGGAGCGTTCGAACGTGTCGGTAATTCTGGTTTTGGCTGCTAGCCTCACACCCAGCCCATTTAGCTCCCCCAAGCCCATAAAACACATCCCAAATTAAATAATTAAATATTAAATTAAATATTAAACATTAAGTAAAACATTTAAATCATTTACCAATTAAAATAACAATTACCAACTTAAACTAAAATCATGCCTAAATTAAACAAATCACATACTAAATCAAAATACAATCATACCAAATTAAAATCAATCATAACCAATTAAAGCCAATCATATATTTGACTTCCTAATCTAATAAGATACTTACCAATATAAAATATTTGTATTCCTAAACCAACACAAATTAAATATTACAACTTCCTAAAGTAAAATATTTTGTCCCCCCCTCAATCCTTGATTTATTTTTGTTTAAAACTAAATCATATCCTAATTTAATGCACAAATCCCTTCCCTTGTAAGCCCTAGCCATTCTCTATATAAAAAACCCCTAACCATGCCATCCGGTCCTTGACACAACACAATTCACACCCAAGCTCTCTCGAAATCTCTCTAGACTCTCTCTACACACACCCAAAACAGACAAAAAGAGAAAACACTTCATACACACACGAAAAGAAACAAAAGAACCTCACCATCTCCTCCATAGCCGAATCTATCACAAGTAACCGCCCTAATCACCACCGAAACTACAAGCTCCAAAACAATCCCTAATCACCACCGAAAACCAGTCCCTCTAAACCTCCATACATCACCGAAAACCACACAAACACAGCAGCCCAAATCCTTAAAAAACAGTAACTTGGAAAACTACATAGATAATCTCAAAAATAATCACTTTTAATTGCACTAAGAACCCACACAACTTGGAATAGTTCTTTGAAAACATTGAAACAGGTAGCCCGCAGTGAGCAGCAAAACAGGAGCCGAATAGGAGCAGAACGGAGTTCGAACAATAAGCAAAGCAGCGAAGCAGTGAGCTAGGACGTTGAACCAGGGACCAGAAAAGTTGCGGAGCTTTACCCCCCTTTCGATCTTCGTGGAACGTGAGTCCGAGAGACGGCTTAAAAGGTTAGACCTGAGGGTATCTTTCACACTTGTTTTCCTTTTCCGCATTATTTATTAAGTATTTCTTGTATGATTGTAATGTTAAAATGTGTGTTGTGATTTTTGAGTATATAAATATGCATGAATTATGAGATGTAATATGTTGGGGGCATTGGATGAATGAGAGATGTGTCAACTCTCGCGGTATATCGGATGGAAACCCGGACATAAATTTCATAGCCGACTCCGAATGGACGGTAATATGATCTGTACTCGGGCCACAACTCCACGTACCGCTTGAGTAAACGGCACCATCTCTCTTTCGTTGTGTTGCTTTTTGTTTATTTAGTTTTCTCTTGAATTCAATATATTGTTTATCTTTGTATGATTCAACCAAGCGCATGGGCTTAGTGAGTTAGTCCAAAGGTCCTCCATTTGTGAGACAAAGAGCCGAAAAGGCCACCTTCGTGACACTACTTCGCCGCGCCGGTTGATGTATGTTCAGTTGGACGCAAGATACGTTCAATCGAGCATACTTAGTTTGATATTATTATCTTTATTTTCGTATGTATAAGTCAATCGAGCGCATGGGCTTAGTAAGTGTGATGTGAGATCCCCTATGGGGAGGGGCTAAAAGCCCCCTTTTCCCAATGCTTTGCCGCGCCGGTTGACGTGTTTCGGATTGGATGTGAGATGTGTTCAATCGGGCATACTTGGTTGATATGATTGGTTCTAGTCTTGTACGTGTGACATGATGCGCATGGGCTTAGCATGTTGGTCTAAAGGTCCTCTCTTTGAGAGATCAAGAGCCCCAAAAGGTCACCTTTACGGCAGTGCTTCGCCGCGCCCCTTTATTTTCTGTTTATTGCATCCTATTTCATGCATCAGGTCCGTGTCCGTTCGAACGCGTTCACGAACGCAACTCGAACGCGCATAAATTTTGCCTTATCATGCATCAGGTCTCATTTCCGTTCGAACGCGTTTACGAACGCTACTCGAATGTGAGCATTCTGTTTCATTCCGTTCGAACGCGTTTACGAACGCTACTCGAACGTGAGCATTCTGTTTCATTTCCGTTCGAACGCGTTTACGAACGCTACTCGAACGTGAGCATTCTGTTTCATTTACGTTCGAACGCGTTTACGAACGCTACTCGAATGTGAGCATTCTGTTTCATTTCCGTTCGAACGCGTTTACGAACGCTACACGAACGTGCACACACTGAACTGAGTCTGTCTTATTATATCCATGCATAATTGCCTATTGATTGATCTTTCTTATGCAAATGTGTCAATGTATTACAATTCGTATGCTTATGTCATGATAATATTTGAGTATTATTTCTTGCGGTATATCGGATGGAAACCCAGACGTAAATTCCTGTAGCCGACTCCGAATGGACGGTAGTGCGGTCTGTACTTGGGCTACAATTCCACGTACCGTTTGGAAGAGTGCCAATATGTGTGCTTGTATGGTCAATATGTGTGCTTGTGTTTTCTTGAATGTAATATGTAAATTGTATGTTCGTTGCTATCTTGATATATATTAAGCATGCAATTTTAAATATGAGATATATGTAAAAATGTACACATAAGTTTTATTTTGCATATGAGAATTTAGAAGCATGATACTCTTGGAAATAAGTGTTACTTAAGCTTAGTTAAATTATTACATGAATCCTTTCATTACAAGTGACATAAGTAAGGGACCATTCTGAACCCAACGGTTTGAGGTCTTCCCTTGCGAGGGGTGAGTGCGGCCTTAAATCTTTGTCCCGGTTCACACCGGGTGGCGACTCCATGTTATGTAATCCTTCCCAACTAGGCCGCGAGCCTAGGAACGGCGTCGCTCAGTTTCTTTCTGTGTCCCACAGTCTGGCGACTCCACTGGGGATGTATTTTGCCCCGAAATATTGTCTTGTAATGAGTGGATTTATGTTTTAATTGGCCATGTCTATAGTGGATAAGTGAGGGTTTAATCAAGGGCACCTTGAGGCTAGGTAATGGTTTGGTGTTTTCCTTCATTCACTACCTTTCTAGAAGGAAAAGCTGTGAGGACACCTATATGGCCATCTACTTGTAGCCTTTGTGATGGACTAATTTGGAGGACTCGTTGTTTATTCCTGACAACAAGCGATAAGAGCCTAAGAGGCTTGGGTATTTAAGTGAGCCTCGCTCCACCTTCCCTCTGGGGGATCTACAACGGGAAATCCATTTGACAGTCTGTCACACACCATAGCTCATTGGCACGTACCCTAGTGTATAAAAAGGGATACGCTCACTTGGTCACTTGAACCCTTGAGTGGGGAGACCTAGTTGTGGGCTATCCTTCGCCAGTGAGAGCCTTTGTCCATACTCTTGCAAACCCACCCATAGACTGGTTTATATGGTTAAAGTAGCAATTATTTCCTTGAGTATGTGTTTGTGGACCATCCTCATTTGGATGCGGTTGGACTATTGTCAAAAATACGGGCTTGCTGGGCCATTTAAACTGGGGCAAGTTCGTACTGTATGACTACTAGGCCCAAGGCTTCTGAAATGTTGATGGGCCATTATGAAAAAAAAATTATTATTATGTTTGCATTATCTCCCTTCTATGCTTATGTTTGGGAACATCACCGTTTGGATCCATTTGGACCATTTGTCATGGGATATGCTTGTTGGGCCATTTAAACTGGGACAAGAACGTATTTCATGACCATTGGGCCAAAGCTTCTAAGTGATTGATGGGCCACCTTGTGTTTGTTTTCGGAATTTATCATTTGGATTTAGTTGGGCTCTTTGCTGTAAGACATGAACTCGTTGTGCCATTTAAACTGGGACGGGTTCACCCTTATGACAGTTGTCCCAAAAGCTTCTAAAATGATAATAGGAGGCCGATTTGTTTGAGAATTTTATTCGATTTAATATTGTTATATATTTCTTATGCACATCATGCATACATACATCATGTTAACCCTGTGTTCTGAAAGCCATCATAGATTCCCGTTGGGTTAGAAAAAAGGGAAGACTCACCAAAATACCGAGAACAGACATGAGTGAATCAGATACTGAGGTATCCCGGATAGATCAGTTGGAAAATGGCTTCGCCAAGATTACTGAACAGTTGCAAGCCTTGACTACTGCCATGACTAATATGGCTATGCCCCGTGCCGGGGGAGATTCTGAGAATGTAAGGCGCGAGGAGCCTCCGAATGGGTTGGGGGGTGATATACCCGCTTTTGATGATGATAATGCAGAGTATGCAACAGACAGAGTATTGGGTCTCAGGCCGAGATACAGAAACTCAGGGAGCAGGTTGAATCCGTTACCCGCAAGATGAGGGGTAAGAATGAAGATTTGTTAGACTATGAGACAATGAAGTTCGAGGAGCAGTTGCCAGCGCAGTTTAAGATGCCGGATTTGGCTAAGTTCAATGGGAATGGAGATCCAAGGGTGCATCTCCGTCAGTATGTGTCTGTTATGAGTTCAGTTGGCCTGTCTCAGCGCCAAGTCCAAAAGATGTTTGGGATGTCACTCGAGGGGGCACCTGTGGTTTGGTATCATAGCCTTGAGAAGAAGGTTAAGGAAGATTGGAAGGAACTAGCTGATGCTTTTCTGAAGCAGTATGTTACAGACTTGGAGATTGATTTGTCACTCCGAGATTTGGAGAACACTAAGCAGAAGCCGGAGGAGAGCTTCAAAGGGTATGTGACCGCTGGAGGAGCCAGCTTCTGAAGATGCAGACCCAGCCCTCAGAAAAGGACCAGATCAAAATGATCATCAAGGGTACTAAGCCCTCAATTTATGGCAAGCTGAGGAGAATGACCTCCATGATTGTGGATTTCCGACAGTTGAGAGAGACTGTTATGGATATCGAAGAAGAGGAGGCTGAAAACAAAAAGTTTTATGGCCAGAATAAAAGAACTTTTGGAGGGCATTTTGAGACCAAGCCACTACGGCAGAGGTCGCTACCGTCAGAAATAGGCGGTTCTCCAATCTTGGTAGACCTATATCAAGGGTGCTTGAGAAGTTGAAAGGACAAGGACTCCTGAAGCCTTTAGACCCTAGACCAATCCCAAACCCTGTGCCACACTACTTCGACCTGAGCCAATATTGCCACTTCCACCAGCAAAAAGGTCATGACACTGACAACTGCCCCCGCCTTAGGCATGAAATCCAAAACCTCATCGATGCTCACAAAATACCCGACCCAGAGAAAGAACAACCTGACACACACATAAACCCTCTACCAAACTACCACTTTGTTCCACCACCCACCTACATGATCAACTATGGCCTACCCGAAACCTTTGTCCTCAAAACCCTCCACCACCAAGCTTATTACATGGATGACAACGAAGGACCATAGGTCAAGGGAGAAGGCAATGCTGCGAATGATGAGCTGTTCCTCCTAGTTTATTTGATCTTGCATTTTTAATAAACATTGGTTTTGTCTACTTGTTCGAACTTTTTTTTTATGATAATAAAGACGTTCATTTCGCTGAATCTCTTCTGCAACATGAGTATATTTGAGAAAAGCATTAGGCCTTAGTACTATGATACTCAGCGATATTTAGAACTCGGGGAATCCTTAGAATAAGAAAACAGAAAATATGAGATAGCCATTCAGAAATAGGGAAATGGGGCAATGAGACTGTCAGAAGGGAATGAGTTCACCAAGCCGATCAATTTGGAAAGAATAAAGCAATACTTTACCCGAGGGAGAGAAAACCGAGCAGTCACCAAGAATGGCAGAAGACCTAACCTAACGGGATAGGAAACCCAATCATGCATGCATGCATACACGTAACATATTCGCATCCTTTTTGTGTTTGTTCTGTTTGGTAATAACAGGTTTCAGAGGAGAAAAAGAGAAAGCGTCAAATGCGAGCCAACCAGAAGCAGTAACAGTACAATAGCAGAGTTTCGGGAATGAATCCCAAGGGAATGAATCCCAGGGTCGAGGCCCACATTCAGTATCAATCTGGGGGGCGAGGCCCATGTCAGTAGCAGTTGGGGCCGAGGCCCACTTCAGCAATCAGTTTTGGGGATGAGTCCCAGGTCGAGGCCCACATCAAACACAGTTTGGGAATGAATCCCAGGGTCGAGGCCCACATTACATCAGATCAGTTCTGCCGAGAGTGGCACTCCGAGAATGGAGATATGGTCCGGGAATGGGCAGTTCAAGAATGAACAAGCCGGGAATAGCACTCCGAAAATGGAGCACGGTTCGAAATGGACCATCATCGCAACAAATCAGGGAACAGACCCTCAGCTCAAAATGGGAACAAGACCCACGGGAACAAAACCCAACACTCAACAATTCCGGGAACAAGACCCTCAGCTCAAAATGGGAACAAAACCCACGGGAACAAAACCCACCACTCAACAATTCAGGGAACAAGACCCTCAGCTCAAAATGGGAACAAAAAACCCACGGGAACAAAACCCACCACTCAACAATTCAGGGAACAAGACCCTCAGTTCAATGGGAACAAGACCCACGGGAACAAAACCCACCACTCAACAATTCAGGGAACAAGACCCTCAGCTCAAAATGGGAACAAAACCCACGGGAACAAAACCCACCACTCAACAATTCAGGGAACAAGACCCTCAGCTCAAAATGGGAACAAGACCCACGGGAACAAAACCCACCACTGAACAATTCAGGGAACAAGACCCTCAGCTCAAAATGGGAACAAGACCTTCAGCTCACTTCGGGAATGAACCAGGGGTCGCAGCACCTCACCACCAAATCAACACAACTCAACACATGGTAAGTCAAGTGGCAGCTGGCGAGCCAGGTAAGTAGAAATGCATTGCATAACTTTGATAGGATTGTCACTGTTGCACATTACACAAGTCCCATCAAAGTGGGGGCGACTGTAGGCACTGCATTTTTACGCATAAGTCCCTATGATGAGTCTCATTTTGGAGACACTACCTTTTAAGTCACGGAGGTCACGGGAAACGGACGTCAGAAGGGGAATTCAGAATAAACAAGCTCACTGTCTTCGTTAGTGCTGCGTTCGCTACTTCGTTCGAACGGAAAACAGATTGCGGGCGTTCGTGTCGCGTTCGAGGGAGCGTTCGAACGGTGTCGGTAATTCTGGTTTTGCTGCTAGCCTCACACCCAGCCCATTTAGCTCCCCAAAGCCCATAAAACACATCCCAAATTAAATAATTAAATATTAAATTAAATATTAAACATTAAGTAAAACATTTAAATCATTTACCAATTAAAATAAACAATTACCAACTTAAACTAAAATCATGCCTAAATTAAACAAATCACATACTAAATCAAAATACAATCATACCAAATTAAAATCAATCATAACCAATTAAAGCCAATCATATATTTGACTTCCTAATCTAATAAGATACTTACCAATATAAAATATTTGTATTCCTAAACCAACACAAATTAAATATTACAACTTCCTAAAGTAAAATATTTTGTCCCCCCCCTCAATCCTTTGATTTCCTTGTTTAAAACTAAATCATATCCTAATTTAATGCACAAATCCCTTCCCTTGTAAGCCCTAGCCATTCTCTATATAAACAACCCCTAACCAATGCCATCCGGTCCTTGACACAACACAATTCACACCCAGCTCTCTCGAAATCTCTCTAGACTCTCTCTACACACCCAAAACAGACAAAAAGAGAAAACACTTCATACACACGACAAAGAAAACAAAAGAACCTCAACCATCTCCTCCATAGCCGAATCTACCACAAGTAACCGCCCTAATCACCACCGAAACTACAAGCTCCAAAACAATCCCTAATCCACCGAAAACCAGTCCCTCTAAACCTCCATAATCACCGAAAACCACACAAACACAGCAGCCCAAATCCTTAAAAAACAGTAACTTGGAAAACTACATAGATAATCTCAAAAATAATCACTTTTAATTGCACTAAGAACCACACACAACTTGGAATAGTTCTTTGAAAACATTGAACAGGTAGCCCGTGCAGTGAGCAGCAAAACAGGAGCCGAATAGGAGCAGAACGGAGTTCGAACAATAAGCAAAGCAGCGAAGCAGTGAGCTAGGACGTTGAACCAGGGACCAGAAAAGTTGCGGAGCTTTACCCCCCTTTCGATCTTCGTGGAACGTGAGTCCGAGAGACGGCTTAAAAGGTTAGACCTGAGGGTATCTTTCACACTTGTTTTCCTTTTCCGCATTATTTATTAAGTATTTCTTGTATGATTGTAATGTTAAAATGTGTGTTGTGATTTTTGAGTATATAAATATGCATGAATTATGAGATGTAATATGTTGGGGGCATTGGATGAATGAGAGATGTGTCAACTCTCGCGGTATATCGGATGGAAACCCGGACATAAATTTCATAGCCGACTCCGAATGGACGGTAATATGATCTGTACTCGGGCCACAACTCCACGTACCGCTTGAGTAAACGGCACCATCTCTCTTTCGTTGTGTTGCTTTTTGTTTATTTAGTTTTCTCTTGAATTCAATATATTGTTTATCTTTGTATGATTCAACCAAGCGCATGGGCTTAGTGAGTTAGTCCAAAGGTCCTCCATTTGTGAGACAAAGAGCCGAAAAGGCCACCTTCGTGACACTACTTCGCCGCGCCGGTTGATGTATGTTCAGTTGGACGCAAGATACGTTCAATCGAGCATACTTAGTTTGATATTATTATCTTTATTTTCGTATGTATAAGTCAATCGAGCGCATGGGCTTAGTAAGTGTGATGTGAGATCCCCTATGGGGAGGGGCTAAAAGCCCCCTTTTCCACAATGCTTTGCCGCGCCGGTTGACGTGTGTTCGGATTGGATGTGAGATGTGTTCAATCGGGCATACTTGGTTGATATGATTGGTTCTAGTCTTGTACGTGTGACATGATGCGCATGGGCTTAGCATGTTGGTCTAAAGGTCCTCTCTTTGAGAGATCAAGAGCCCCAAAAGGTCACTTTACGGCAGTGCTTCGCCGCGCCCCTTTATTTTCTGTTTATTGCATCCTATTTCATGCATCAGGTCCGTGTCCGTTCGAACGCGTTCACGAACGCAACTCGAACGCGCATAAATTTTGCCTTATCATGCATCAGGTCTCATTTCCGTTCGAACGCGTTTACGAACGCTACTCGAACGTGAGCATTCTGTTTCATTTCCGTTCGAACGCGTTTACGAACGCTACTCGAACGTGAGCATTCTGTTTCATTTCCGTTCGAACGCGTTTACGAACGCTACTCGAACGTGAGCATTCTGTTTCATTTACGTTCGAACGCGTTTACGAACGCTACTCGAACGTGAGCATTCTGTTTCATTTCCGTTCGAACGCGTTTACGAACGCTACACGAACGTGCACACACTGAACTGAGTCTGTCTTATTATATCCATGCATAATTGCCTATTGATTGATCTTTCTTATGCAAATGTGTCAATGTATTACAATTCGTATGCTTATGTCATGATAATATTTGAGTATTATTTCTTGCGGTATATCGGATGGAAACCCAGACGTAAATCCGTAGCCGACTCCGAATGGACGGTAGTGCGGTCTGTACTTGGGCTACAATTCCACGTACCGTTTGGAAGAGTGCCAATATGTGTGCTTGTATGTCAATATGTGTGCTTGTGTTTTCTTGAATGTAATATGTAAAATTGTATGTTCGTTGCTATCTTGATATATATTAAGCATGCAATTTTAAATATGAGATATATGTAAAAATGTACACATAAGTTTTATTTTGCATATGAGAATTTAGAAGCATGATACTCTTGGAAATAAGTGTTACTTAAGCTTAGTTAAATTATTACATGAATCCTTTCATTACAAGTGACATAAGTAAGGGACCATTCCGAACCCAACGGTTTGAGGTCTTCCCTTGCGAGGGGTGAGTGCGGCCTTAAATCTTTGTCCCGGTTCACACGGGGTGGCGACTCCATGTTATGTAATCCTTCCCAACTAGGCCGCGAGCCTAGGAACGGCGTCGCTCAGTTTCTGTGTCCCACAGTCACTAAAGGTGCTGCAGAAACCTTCATCATCCAGCTTGCCTGTTGAGATCAGGTTTAACCGGATATATGGGATGTGCTTGACTCCCTTCAAACATAGTCTTGTCATGTTCTCTGTTTCAAGGCAGATGTCTCCAATACCGACGGCTTTGGACTGTCCGTCATTCCCCATCCTTACAGCACCGTAGTCCCCTGGTGTGTACGATGAAAAGAAGTCTCTGCGAGATGTGGCGTGTATGGATGCGCCACTATCTATCACCCAACTGGTCTCGTGGCTGGCAAGATTCACAACATCTTCTTCATATATTATGCAGAAGTCTGGAGGTTTTCTCGGTGGTAGTAGCAACTCTTTCTTGATTAGAGTCACCATTTCTCATAGACTGTTCGTTCTTCAGTTTGTAACAGTCCCTCTTCATATGGCATTTCTTTTTGCAGTGATAGCACTTAATATCTCTTGTTCTTGATTTCCCCCGGTTCTTGTCTGATCTCCCTGGGCCTTGACTTTTACTCCTCCCCATTCTGGTGTTCTCCGTCACTAGAGTTTCTGAGGTTGAGGTTGATGCTGACTCCTGCATTCTCGTCCTCTTTTCTTCGTCGAAGATCCTGGTCTTTGCCATCTCCATAGTGACTTTCCCATCTGCGGCTGAATTGATCACCGTAGATCTGAACGTTTCCCAAGATTCTGGTAACGTATTAATGAGTATTAAGCCATTTACCTCATCACCAAAGTCTATGCCCAATCCAAACAGTTCTTTCATGGTTCCGAGGAAATCGTTGATATGGTCCGCCACAGCTGTACCTTCCTGGTATTTCAAACCATCATCTTCTTAATGTAGTACTTATTATTTTCAGTCTTTGCTCAGAAAGCTCCTCCAGATTTCTCCTAAAACACGTGCATTTGCATCTTCACTGACATGGTTGACGATACTATCGTCGATCCACTGACGAATAGTACTGCATATTTTCTGGTGAAGATTAGCCCACTTCTCATCGGTCATTCCTGCTGGTTTCTCCTCCAGAAATACCGATCCATCATAGTCCTTCACATACAGAAGGTCTTTCATCATTTCTCTCTATGTGAAATAGTTGGTACTGGTTAACAGAACCATTTTTCAGTTGCCCCCTTCCATCACAAAAATCTAGACAGAATTTCAAAAAATAGACCTCACCGTTGCGTCCGGAATGGTAGAAAAATGATGGAAATGACACTTCGTTTGTCAAAATCCGACATAGGGACTAATTTACAAATTTCAAAAATTACAGGGGTCAAAGTGCAATTTTCGAAAGTACAGGGGCCAAAGTGCAATTACAAAAAAATTCAGGGACTAAATTACAATTTATAAAAAGTTCATGGACTAAATTATAAATTTTCTAAAGTTTAGAGGCCTAAACTGTAATTTCCAGAAAGTTCAGGGACCTATCTGAAATTTACCAGGCACCGCTGACGTGGCAGCTGACTGGGCGCTGACGTGGCGCTGACTGGCGACACGTGGCGCTGATGTGGCAGCTGACGTGGCGTCGTCTTCAATCTTCGGCTGGCACGTGCGGCGCGTGTAGGGCGCATGGGGCGCGTGAGAAGCCCTCTGTTCGGCACTTGCGGCGTCTCTGGACCTCCGATCGATCGCCAGAAAATACTGTCGTGCTCGTCTCGCCGTGAAAATTCTGATGGTATGCTCAAAATCGATTTTTGACAACTTTTGTCTGAACCGACTTTCCGAACCGAAACTTCGTTTCCGAATTTCAGGATCCCTCCGTGGAACCGTAGCTCCTGATACCACTTGTTGTGTTTAAACTCACACACGAGAGGAGAAATGAGAGGAAAATTCTTCTTTTATAATACGAACAAAAGAATTACAAAGTTTTAAACTAAAACTTTACAAAAAATATCTCCAACTCTCTTACGCTCTCACTTACACATTTGGGATTTATGGGATTCTAACAATGGTTTTGGGCTTTTTATAGCCCTAAAGACGTGTGCTACAGTGCACACGTCTTTGGCAAAACGTGTGTTTTCACACACACAGAGCTGGCTTTGGTGCATGCATGTTGTGCATGCTTTCGGCGCCAAAGCTGTCTTCAATTTGTTTTGTTCATTTGTAGCTGGTCACAACACTTTAGAAGGAAAAAGAAAAATAAAAGAGAGAAAATAAACAGAAAAGAAAATAGGGGAATGTGTGTGAAAATGAGAAACGTGAAGGAGTGGAAGAGAAGATGAAAAAGACAAGGAAAAATAAGGTCGTAGCAATTTTTTTTATAAAAAATATCTACATATATTAAAAATATATTGTTATTAGAACTCTAAATACATATTATAGCACTGCCAAAAATCCGCCGAGACATATCTCGTCCATCTACAGAGACTCGGAAATCTATTCTCATACAAGAGAAAATATTTCTCCAACCCTCCATAATATATGAATGAAAATTTGAGTCCCCATTATTTTTGTAGGGCTTCGAAATCATGTCTCCCTCTTGATTATAGTAATATTTATTATCAATAAAATTTTAATAATATTATAAAGAATGAGGATATTCAACACAAAATTTTAACACAAACTAGATATCAAAAATCTACTATTGATTTAAGCAAAATCAATGGTAGGTGTTCAGAGTCAAACATCTAAACTGTAGGGGTTGGTGCTCAGAGCGCCAATTCCCGGTTGTATTTTTGTTAAATACTTCTGTAAAACGTTATTATCAGTAATAATATATGCAGTTTCTATAATATAATCTATTCTTTTATATGGTAAAGACGTAATGACCTTAGAATGATTAGTCATGATACAGTTGCAAAAGCGTCGCAACGGACATTGAGTAGTATCATGACGTTGTCATTCTCAGACAGTTCCTGGTCAAGGTTTACACTACTTGGTCAGTATAGTAAACCCGTTGAGACCGGTACATGTCGTATACTGGAATATATGATTCCAATGGTTTCTCAATGAACCATAAGTCTTGGAGACTAGTATAGACGTGTAGGTGTTTATAGCGGATAAACACTGAACGACTCACCGAAGATTCTTAATGAATGGTACACCAGCGTCAATAAGAATCTTCTCGGGTTGAGTAGCACTTGTGATTCTTAGACTTGATATGCCATTGTGGGGCACATGAGACATCTTCTACACTTTGATGGCAGTCACGTCACCGATCTATTTAGATCAGACCTCCGCCTGTTCGTTGGGTGTAGATAGATCCTCAGGGTGTCCTATGTGTATCAAGATAGGATCCGTCAGTTCTGTGTACCAGAGCATAGGTAGTCCATATGATTAGCAATCAGATAAAACCATGGGCCCGTGGTAAAGTTTAGAAGCTAGTTCTAAACATTCTTTTAGAGATTGCTAATGGAATAGTCGACTGGATAATCCCGATAGAGATTTGACGTTTACATCTATATCTCTGGGATTTATCCGGATACCTGTGACGGAGGAATTATACATTTGCCATGACCTCGACCTGTGTGGTTCAGCGAGATTATCCGTGATCGTCATAATCTACGGGTGGATAGATTATGGACACGAAATTTGATTTCGTGACGGAAATACCTGAACCTAGAGAGTCTCAATAATGAAACATACTCGTAGAGCACTAGAGCAACATTAAATAAATAATATTGATTATTTATAAAGTCGTTTAAAGGTTAAACGCAAGATACGTGCAAAAGGGACCCGATAGTCATTTACGTAATTATTGTGTATTTACATTTAATACTTGATTAATTTAAATACACATTAATTAATAGTCAAAATGAGTTGTTTGACTTATATCCTAAATGAATATATGTTTTTAATATTTAATGTAAATATTATACATATATTTAATATATTTGTATTTGATTAATTAATTAATTATTTAATTGTTAAATGATTAAATTAATTAAAATATAAATATTTTATGTTAGGATATTTGATTTGTAATGATTATAGTTGCCTTTATTAAAGTAAATAAATATCTATAAAGTTTATTTAGATATTTAATTTACTTTAACCAAATTTACTTGAAATGAAATTGAAATTAATTTTACTTGTTTTGTATTTGGTATTTTCGGCCAAGGCATTAATTGAACAAGTATAAATTGATTTTCATTTCATTTAACACAAAACCTAATACACTTTATCCAAAAAAACTCCATTGAAGAAACTTGGAAAGCTTGAGAGAAGAAAGACTTATCAAGAAAAAGCTTGGAATTTTAGTAAGTTTTTCAAACTTGCTATTAGAGAGGAATATGTTCCTTAGGTTCTAGGCTTCAACATATGTTGTTCTTAGATAATTCTTTCTTTATTTCTTTGTGTTTTTGTTGATGGAAGTTTGAATGAAGTGTTGAGCATGTATGGTGAAGAAAGGTTGTAATTATGGTAGTTATAAGTATTCTTTTAAGGTTTTTGAAACCATGTTGCTATTCTAGAGTTGTTGACCCACTCTTAAATGACCTAGATTTGATCTTGAGTTGTTTCATTGTGTTGAGACTTGAATTAGATGAAAGATTGATGATTGAAACATTTGATTTAATGTAAATGGCCTAATTTGCCCAATTTGTGGAAATTGAAAAATTAGGGTTTATAACCTATTCTAAATTTGGGGCTTTTGAGATATGTTGTGCATTTTGGTGTGTATATGATACACACAAAGTTTCATGTTGATTGGATATCATTTGGATGTGTCTTGAAGCATGAAAGTGCAAAATGCACAAATTTGAACCTTGGTGAGGCTCACGGCTTTTGTGTGAGAATTTGGGGATTTTGGTTGCTTTGGTGTTTTGATGTTTTGAACATCATAAGTTCATCTTAGAAATGATTTAGAATCATTCAAAATTGATTGGATCAATTTCGGACTAAAACGGACAAAAATACAAAGCAAGGGTATTTCGGTAAATTCACTTAAAATTGTTTTATTGAATTTATTTTCATAATTTGATTATTGGAATATTAAATAAATATGTTTATTTAATTAATCCGAGAAAAATTTTTGAAATCGGAAAATATCGATTTTCCCGCTTCCGCTGCGTTACCGGATTCACCCGTATCAAACCCCTTCAAAATGGTATCAGAGCGAGTCTGATTCTAGGCCACTTAAAATGATTAGCCTTCATTGTATCAATGTTTAATCATGTTTTCTTGACTTTATGCATGCTTATTAGGATCTAAACCGGTTAGATTTAGGGTGTATGACACTTAGCGGAAAATCCCTAATAATAAGGTTTAAATGTAATTATGTATTTGATGCATGTTATATGGTCCGTCTTGTCAATACGGTTTATGAATATCTATTTGTGACTACATCCGAGACCGTGCCTCTGCTGTGAGGGTGTAGCCGATAAAGATTTATTTATACCGAATGTATATCAGATACTAGATAAATTCAAGTAAAAGCGGAATTCTGAACGTGCCCTAGCTGTCAGGATTACGTAAGTAACTTGAGTTTATCATTGACGAGTATTACCTTGGTACGTCTCCTTGTGGGCCTGCCTTCGCAGCGACAACGAGAAACGGCCAGGACCGGAAACTTAGGAGTCACTTTTGAGTGATTGACAAATGAGTTGTCTACCTGATGAATATACGTAGGCGAGACCGTGCCTCTGCTGTGAGCCGAAATATATTCACGGGATCCACCTTTCACTATTAGTATTTAATTTAATAATTAAATATTTGTATTCTGTTTTGGGATTACAGTATTGCATGATTTAGTGGGAGGGGCATATTAGATTAAAAATCCATGATCTACTTTATGCTTTTGATATTATATGAAACTACTTTATTTCTGCTAACCGTTTTTCGTGATCTATATGATAGATTTGCGATGGCGGGTCAATCCACAAACCAGTTTGCGCGTATGCTAGATGCGAACAAACTGAAAGGCGCTGAGAACTTTACAGACTGGGAACTGGATCTGAGGATTGTCCTCGATTCAGAAAAGTTGGGTTATGTTCTTGAGGGTCCGTTGGCCCTTGCAGTGGGTGCGGATGCTTCGGAAGAGGAACGCCGAGTTTTCGAAACTTGGAAGGATGATGATTTAAGGGTTAAATCATACATCCTCAGTTCGCTCTCTCCGAAACTCAAGCAACAATACTATGGAACATCAGATTCCTATAGTATGATGACACGATTAAGACAATCGTTCGAGAACCAAAAACAGGTTATTGTTCACAAGGTCGCCATGGACTGTTCCTGCGCGTCTGGATGAGGGGCAAAGTGTTAGCCCCATGTTCTTCAAATGATCGATTTGATCGATCAATTGAGGCAACATAACCTCATCCTAAATGACATTCTCGGTAGGAGTGTCATTCTTGGTTCTCTGCCAGCTTCATTCCGCCAATTTGTGATGTACTTCAACATGCACGGGACAGTCTGCACCTACCAGGAGCTACATAGGATGTTGCTCACGGCAGAAGAGGATCTGAAGAAGGGAGTACCGACTCGCCCACCTAGATCTACTTCTCTGTCTGCTTCTTCCCAAGGAATGTCCAAGGGAAAGAAGAAGAAATGGAAGAAGAAGAAGGCCTTCGGTCCTCCACAGCAGGCGAAGATAGCCAAGCCCAAGAGGGCTGCTGAAGACAAATGCCACCACTGCGGCAAAGTTGGGCACTGGAAGAGAAACTGTCCAGATTACATTGCCCATTGAGTTGGCAAGTTCACCAACTCAAAAGTGTGATTTTCATGCAGCGATTTCATCTCATCATGCATAGCTTCCTCCCACTTTTCTCTGTCTTTTGTTTCCACAGCCTCCTTGTAGCTCTCGGGTTCTCCCCCGTCAGTAAGCAGCACATATTCATATGCAGAGTATCTGGTTGAAGGTCGCCTCTCTCTGTCAGACCTTCTCTGTGGAACTGTTGGTGCAGCTTCTGGTACTGGTGGTTGATCATGATCATCATCTCTGGGAGCTTCATCACCTGTACCCTCATGTCTGGGAACCTCATCTTCAACTCGTACTGCGGGCACCGGTGTGTGAGGTTCTGGATTCACATCTTTGTATTGCCGGGGCATTATCTTCATCTCCTTTCTGATATCTTCTATGGTTTGGTCTTCAACAAAGACAACATCTCGGCTTCTGACAATCTTCTTCTCCACAGGATCATAGAGTTTGTAGCCGAAATCATCCTGACCATAGCCAATAAAGACACATTGCCGCGTCTTTGCATCAAGCTTGGATCTCTCGTCCTTTGGGATATGTACAAAAGCTTTGCACCCAAAGACATGCAAGTGTTCGTATGACACTTCTTTACCTGTCCAAGCTTGGTTAGGAATATTATCTTTCAGTGCGACCGTTGGGGACATGTTCAAAACATGTACTGCTGTGTTGAGTGCCTCCCCCCAAAATATCTTCGGCAGCTTGGCTTGTGACAGCAAGCTTCTGATCCTCTCGCACAAGGTTATGTTCATCCTCTCAGCTAGGCCATTTAGCTGAGGTGTCTTCGGAGGTATCGTTTGATGTCGGATTCCTTGCAGCTTGCAGTACTGATCAAACGGACCTCTGTATTCTCCACCACCGTTGTCTGTTCTGATGCACTTCAGTTTCTTACCGGTTTCTCTCTCCACAAAGTATGAAACTCCTTGAACACTCCCAGCACTTGATCTTTTCTCTTCAAGGTGTATGCCCATGTCTTCCTTGAATGATCATCTATGAATGTCATAAAGTAAAGTGGCCCTCCGAGTGTTCGTGTCTGCATCGGACCGCATACATCTGAATGTATGAGATCTAATACCTACGGTTTCCGTTGAGGCGGGGAGCTTTGGAAGGATACTATGTTCTGCTTTCCAGCCAAGCAGTGTTCACACTTCCGTAAGTGTGAGTTCTTCAATTCCGGAAGAATATTCCGCCTGCGTAGTATCTCCATCCCTATTTGACTCATGTGACCGAGCTTTTTCTGCCATAGCTCGACTGCCTCATTGCTGTTGACTGTATTATACTACTATTTGAAAGCTTAACATGCATCAAATACAGGGTTGAGTCTTTCTTACCTCGTGCCACCACCATTGATTCTTTAGTGAGCTTCCAGCATCCGTCACTAAAGGTGCTGCAGAAACCTTCATCATCCAGCTTGCCTGTTGAGATCAGGTTTAACCGGATATATGGGATGTGCTTGACTCCCTTCAACACTAGTCTTGTCATGTTCTCTATTTCAAGGCAGATGTCTCCAATACCGACGGCTTTGGACTGTCCGTCATTCCCCATCCGTACAGCACCGTAGTCCCCTGGTGTGTACGATGAAAAGAAATCTCTGTGAGATGTGGCGTGTATGGATGCGCCACTATCTATCACCCAACTGGTCTCGTGGTTGGCAAGATTCACAACATCTTCTTCATATATTATGCAGAAGTCTTTGGAGGTTTTCTCGGTGGTAGTAGCAACTCTTTCTTGATTAGAGTCACCATTTCTCATAGACTGTTCGTTCTTCAGTTTGTAACAGTCCCTCTTCATATGGCATTTCTTTTTGCAGTGATAGCACTTAATATCTCTTGTTCTTGATTTCCCCCGGTTCTTGTCTGATCTCCCTGGGCCTTGACTTTTACTCCTCCCCATTCTGGTGTTCTTCTCCGTCACTAGAGTTTCTGAGGTTGAGGTTGATGCTGACTCCTGCATTCTCGTCTCTCTTCTTTCTTCGTCGAAGATCCTGGTCTTTGCCATCTCCATAGTGACTTTCCCATCTGCGGCTGAATTGATCACCGTAGATCTGAACGTTTCCCAAGATTCTGGTAACGTATTAATGAGTATTAAGCCATTTACCTCATCACCAAAGTCTATGCCCAATCCAAACAGTTCTTTCATGGTTCCGAGGAAATCGTTGATATGGTCCGCCACAGCTGTGCCTTCCTGGTATTTCAAACCCATCATCTTCTTAATGTAGTACAGCTTATTATTGTCAGTCTTTGCTCAGAAAAGCTCCTCCAGATTTCTCCCTAAAACACGTGCATTTGCATCTTCACTGACATGGTTGACGATACTATCGTCGATCCACTGACGAATAGTACTGCATATTTTCTGGTGAAGATTAGCTCACTTCTCATCGGTCATTCCTGCTGGTTTCTCCTCCAGAAATACCGATCCATCATAGTCTTTCACATACAGAAGGTCTTTCATCATTTCTCTCTATGTGAAATAGTTGGTACTGGTTAACAGAACCATTTTTCAGTTGCCCCCCCTCCATCACAAAAATTCTAGACAGAATTTCAAAAAATAGACCTCACCGTTGCGTCCGGAATGGTCGAAAATGATGGAAATGACACTTCGTTTGTCAAAATCCGACATAGGGACTAATTTGCAAATTTCAAAAATTACAGGGGTCAAAGTGTAATTTTCGAAAGTACAGGGGCCAAAGTGCAATTACAAAAAAATTCAGGGACTAAATTACAATTTATAAAAAGTTCATGGACTAAATTATAAATTTTCTAAAGTTTAGAGGCCTAAACTGTAATTTCCAGAAAGTTCAGGGACCTATCTGAAATTTACCAGGCACCGCTGACGTGGCATGCTGACGTGGCAGCTGACTGGGCGCTGACGTGGCGCTGACTGGCGACACGTGGCGCTGACGTGGCAGCTGACGTGGCGTCGTCTTCAACCTTCGGTTGGCACGTGCGGCGCGTGTAGGGCGCATGGGGCGCGTGAGAAGCCCTCTGTTCGGCACTTGCGGCGTCTCTGGACCTCCGATCGATCGCCATAAAATACTGTCGTGCTCGTCTCGCCGTGAAAATTCTGATGGTATGCTCAAATCGATTTTTGACAACTTTTGTCTGAACCGACTTTCCGAACCGAAACTTCGTTTCCGAATTTCAGGATCCCTCCGTGGAACCGTAGCTCCTGATACCACTTGTTGTGTTTAAACTCACACACGAGAGGAGAAATGAGAGGAAAATTCTTCTTTTATAATACGAACAAAAGAATTACAAAGTTTTAAACTAAAACTTTACAAAAAATATCTCCAACTCTCTTACGCTCTCACTTACACATTTGGGATTTATGGGATTCTAACAATGGTTTTGGGCTCTTTTTATAGCCCTAAGACGTGTGCTACAGTGCACACGTCTTTGGCAAAACGTGTGGTTTCACACACACAGCTGGCTTTGGTGCATGTTGTGCATGCTTTCGGCGCCAAAGCTGTCTTCAATTTGTTTTGTTCATTTGCAGCTGGTCACAACACTTTAGAAGGAAAAAGAAAATAAAAGAGAGAAAATAAACAGAAAGAAAATAGGGGAATGGTGAAAATGAGAAACGTGAAGGAGAGGAAGAGAAGATGAAAAAGACAAGGAAAATAAGGTCGTAGCAATTTTTTTATAAAAAATATCTACATATATTAAAATATATTGTTATTAGAACTCTAAATACATAGTTATTATAGCACTGCCAAAAATCCGTCGAGACATATCTCGTCCATCTACAGAGACTCGGAAATCTATTCTCATACAAGATAAAATATTTCTCCAAACCCTCCATAACATATGAATGAAAATTTGAGTCCCCATTATTTTTGTAGGGCTTCGAAATCATGTCTCCCTCTTGATTATAGTAATATTTATTATCAATAAAATTTTAATAATATTATAAAGAATGAGGATATTTCAACACAAAATTTTAACACAAACTAGATATCAAAATCTACTATTGATTTAAGCAAAATCAATGGTAGGTGTTCAGAGTCAAACATCTAAACATCATTAAATATTATTTTGACTTTGAGTATTTATTATTGAATTGACTTAAATCAATTGTTAGATTTTTTATATCTACATTTGTGTTGAACTATCCTAGCCAAATATAAATTATCATCATTATGTATAATAAATAATAAATTGTCATGTTTGCAATTTTCTTTTTCTTTTTTAATTTAAAAATATTAATAAATTGATAAATTATCAATTAATATGTCAAAAAAAGTATTATCTAATGGTAAAATTATAAATAAAAATATATTATATATATATATATATATATTATATATATATATATATATATATATATTATATTATATATATATATATAATATATTATGTTTTAGGCCAAGGGAGTTAATGTGGTATTAAAAAAAAAAATTAGAAAAGGTAAGTGATATATATTAGAAACTGAGGGAAAAGTGACAATCTCCTTAATCTTGTTGACATCAAATTTGTCATCAAAAAAAAAACTAATTAGATTTTTTTCTGACATAGATTTGTTGTACACATGCTGAATTTTGTTTTTAAGGAGAATATGTAATTCTCCTTGATGGATTCTCTGTGATGATATCGGATTATCGGTGATTTTATCTGTTTCGCTTAAATTCAGAAATGATGGTTTGGCAGTAGGATTTTGAAAGATTAAAAAAAAAGATTCTTTTTGATGTAAAGATAATACTCTATGCATCATATTCAAACTAATGCTTATATTAAAACACCGTATGATGTAGAATTTGATGAACTTATAAACTACCATTTAAATATTATATCAAAAATATGATTAACGTTAGTTTATATTATAAAAAAGTTATAATATCGCAACATAAGATTATTTTTCTACATTAATTTGTAATCTATCTTTTATTCCATAATTTATAAATTAATTTATACTCACGGTGCAATATTTTATACCAAATCCGACCTAATACTTCCTCCATAATTCTTCCTCCGAGGGGAGGAGCATTTGATGAACCTCCTCCTCCAGCTAACTTGTAATTTTGATTTTATTAACAAAATTGCCATTTTTTCCTTCATTTGTTGGTATTTGTCTTCATACTAGATTTTTTTCCCCTCGATCTCGAGCTTCTTTTTACCATGGTGATGTGGCATATTTTTTTTGAAATTTTTATTTATTCATTCTTATTCATCTAAGCCTCTATTTATTGGAGGTAAGATATATTTACTTCATCAGGGTTCCAAGACAGCCAGGGTAATTAAGACATCATTTTCTTCATCTTTGTCCTTAAAGAGAGTGACTCGGTGATGTAGAACTTATAATTTAATTTTCAGATTTTAAATTCGAATTTATGAATGTATTTTTTTATAAGAGTCCGAGACAGCCAGGGTTTTTACTATTCTGGTTAAACCTGATCAAGTGATTTGACGGTAGGATTTCTAATATTTCCAAAAACAAATTTCCAAACAACACCGGCTCTGAGGATAGTAGAGACATTACTATATGAGACACTGAAAATTTACAGTAAAATTAAGACCCAAAATTTAAGACCAATTTTATTTTATTATTTATTATTTATTTTGAGCTAAATCTCTCCTTGAGTGACCCTAGATATGAAGTCTTTCAACAAAAAAAAAAAAAAAAAAAAACATATAACTCTTTTTTTTAGATTCAATAGTTTTTAATTTAACTTATCGATTAGTACGGTTTGCTTCATCCAAAACTTCACGACAGATGCTCTCATTTAATTCAAAAAAAGTACCATCACTTGGAAATTTGGAAAAAAAATTCAAATTCATTTAAAAAATAGGTAGTTTGGAAAGAAATTCATTTAAGTGGGTAATTATTATCTTACAAGTTAAAGGTAGGGATCCAGAAAGGACTTATATTAGATTTGATGTTAGAATTTCTTTACAATTATTATTATCAATGATTATCGAATAAAAATTAATACATAACTGAATATGAACCATTCATTATTATTCTTACACACATTTCAGAAAATTATAAAAATCTTAACACAAATTTAAGAAGAGATAAGTAGGATAGTTTTGTCCAAAGTGAATATAAATTGATCATTTTAAAGAGAATAAAACTAGTTGTCCAGTTTTAATTAAAAAATAAAGCTTTGAGATTGCCAAAATCGATAATTTCCGTAAATAGACACAGTGAGTGGAATAAAGAGGAACTGGACAAATTTTCTTGCAACAATTTATTAAAATTGAAATTTTATCAAATTAAACCAAGTAAAATATTTCTCACCATTTAACAAATAATATAAATAAAAATATATAACACACGTTAGTATTTAAACAAGCCTTTCACAACAATAAACATAATAAAGTATCAATTATCATACAACCTAATAATCCAATTCAATCTAATACCTAATATAATCCAAATCAATATTTACCAAACATTCTATAGCTTTTATTTCATAGCTAGAGCTTCGATTTCGTATCAAATGAAAAAGCCACGATACCAAACGAAGCCTTAATATAGTGTTGACATTACAAAGAAAAACTATCGGCTTCTCAGAAACTGCTCATCTTATCTACACCTAACTATATTGTCAAATAAAATAAGCAAACTGACCATTTCCAGATTCAGAGTGAAAACCAAAAAACCTCTTACAAGCAAAATCAAACAAGAGTGCACATTAATACTGGTACAAAATCCATAAGCAAGTGTGGATTAGTAGTACCTCAGAACACTGATTGATCTTACTTCACTTCCCATCTTCAAAACAATTCCTTGGGCGTTGTCAACAAAATTATCTCATCCTCTGCATATGTTAACCCTGGCAAGAACGAAATGAAAGACGGTGATCTTTTCTTGTAATTATAATCCAAGAGAAACAATTTAGGCTACTAATAATTCAAATTAAGGCTGCATCCTTAACAATAACATGTACATGCACCAGAAATAAGTAATAACACGAACTGGTAAAGAAAATAAATCTGTTGGTGTTCTTGGATGCCAGAGTCCACTGCAAACATGTGCATGTTGGTATCTCTTACCAAATTTACCTGCATATCGCATGACCTTGCTGTCTTGTCATCCTCCAATGAGGATATTGCAATGTTACTTTTATCCACAAATATAACAGCTGAAAATAAATAACTGTGATCACTAACCAAATACTACTAAACC
Source organism: Zanthoxylum bungeanum (assembly GCA_019454045.1). NCBI lineage: Eukaryota > Viridiplantae > Streptophyta > Magnoliopsida > Sapindales > Rutaceae > Zanthoxylum > Zanthoxylum bungeanum. The sequence goes on from SKCR01017658.1 coordinate 57,654, forward strand.
AAACCAAACAAAGCCTTTTCCCACTAAGTTAGATCTGCTACATGGATCTTTTGAACCTATTATGCTCTATCTGTATTCTTCCACTGCCATAGTGGTATATAAGGGCAATAGTTATGTTCAAACTAGATCCAAGTCCAAGTAATATATAACGTTATTACTTTAGTTTCAGAAAGTTATGAGAAAGTGCAATCAACTAACCAGACCAAACTAAACCAAGCCGAGGCAAACAAAAGACTTTAGGATGTGCTTGGTTTAGTTTGTAATTTTTTAGGCGTGAATAGGCAGGATCATTCTCTCCTCATTCACCCCCAATTCTCCATTTTGAAACATGAAAATGGTCAAACTCACATATGGGGAATCATGCCTAAATGTGTAAAACCAAATTTACCCTTAATGAAAATTAAGGTCAACCATTAGATGAAATAAATATTAACCATTGAATATACCCTAATCTTTTATTCACCTTCCACCCTTTTACTTCACTTTAAAAATTCACAAGTAGCAGACTCCTAAATCTCCCTTTGTTTTTCTCTCAAGTCTCAAACACATTCTCATTTCTTCTCTCAAATACTGGTTTCAGTTCTTTGTTAGTTACTCAACATCACACCATCTTCAATTCTTCAGCATTTCATTGATCCAACTCATGGTTCTTCTCTCAAAAAGTAGTTATGGATTGATACAATGGCGTTGTTTTCTCAAGTCAAGAGGGAAGAGCAATAGGCATACCTTGAGTCTTCCCCAATTATTAAACCTCCATTATAATATTTTATATCAATAATAAATCTATAAATTTGAACACATGGTTATTAATAGAATTGCATGTAATATTTTTATATAAAGCTCAAACTCATGGTCCATGACTAATTTAAACCAAAATCCGCTCAACCTCATTCTACACTCATGCTTAGTGCCAGACTCGTCTCATTCCCACCTAAGAAAAAATGGGAACCGAGTACACCCTTAATGACATGAAAGTGCAATCAACTATGTCAATATAATTCAAAAAGTACCAGTTAGTCCGCCATTAAAGTTTATGGAGCTGTAAAAAGAATTCTGATCAGACTATGTCATTAACAGCTTTTGTTTTTAGAAAACCTTAAATATAAAAACACATCAGTGTGCATACAAGCACTTTTACAGTGCATCAATTTTATTAGTCTTCCAATATCAATATACCCAGTGCCCCAATAGATCCTCATCAAACAAGTCGATTAAAGCCTGCTAAATCATTGTGGTAACTATATCCATAACATACAGTTAAAAAAATATCGCAGAGACCAGAACATCTGAATGAAGTCTAAAATCACTTAATTCCTAGTTTCAATACTCTTCAGTTTTGATACTTCAGCATTTAAACCACTAACGGAAAAGTGGATTTTCAGCCATACGTTATTTCAAAGAAAAATCATGTGATAATATGATAATGGAAGATGACATGAATGCAAGGGATGCAAACACAGTTACTAATCTCTGAACCTCCCAAATTGGTGCGATAATGTAATTCATAACTATCAAGAATGAAGATAACTAACTTAACAAAAGCACTACATATGGAAATGGGGGAATTTAAAGAGAATTGAAGGAGCAACAACCAAGATAAAAACGAGCTGAGTAACAAAAACAAATATATAACTAAGGATACAAAGGAGGATACAGGCGCAGAAAAAAATGCTGAAGCCTGATTACTTCTTACTGCAAAGTTGTGGGAATAAACCATGTCAAAAGTTGGCATTATTTAACTTTTGATTAAGCGATATTTAAAATATAAACAAGTAAAACTTGAATGACTTACCTAATAAAGTGGATCAGCAGAAGGTTATGATGTTATAAAAGCCCTTTTGCAGAACACCTACTCTAGATCATAATCGAAGTTATCCTGGTTTGACATGCTTGCCGCCATCAGAGACATTATCTTCATCCATGTTAAGAGATTCTGAAGGATCATATCTATCCTCAAATGCATTTTGTGCCCGAGTCTCTACAATATGATCATCATGTCCGGTCCTTCGACGGGAATTAGACATAGAATAATATGGTCTACACTCACGATATTTGGAACTGCCTGAAGATTGCCTTTCGACCTCTCTATGCCTGGTTCTTGTCAATTCCATATCTTCTTGCTCCCTTCGATGATTGCTTCGCTCATGTGATCGATCACGACTTCTATGTCTTTCTGTTCTTCTAGAATAATAATCAACATGTTTTTCTCTATCAACATTGTTTCGCTCTTGTAGATGTCCATGCTGCCCATGAAGGTCCTGTCTTGATGGCTCACGATCTCTAGTCAAAGTATCCTTGATTGATGCAGATTTAATATCACGATCATGGTGAGATTGTTTCCTAGAATAATTTGGGTTACTTCTTACTGCCTCAAATGAATCACCATCACTTGTTCTGCCATCATCGACATCCATACTGAGGTCATATGTAGAGGATTTTGACGGCAACATCCTACCCTCTTGAGATCCCTTCTCAAAACATCCAATTCCTCCAGCTTCCTTGATTTCTTCCATGTATTCTTCAATTATATCTCTTACAACCTGTGAAATAAAGTACAGAAATGTATTAAGAAAATTAATGTAAATCGATTTCAGAGAAAAGACCATGTACCTAAGAAAAAATCTTAAAAACTAAACAATTAAGAAGTAGAAGAGTGAATACTATGACTACAAATTAGCTTAAGCATAAGGGAAAGGCTCAATCAATATAATGCCAGTACATAAACATGTAAATAATAAGGAATTATGAAAATGAAAGTAAGCAAAAGTTCGATGTTCATCACACACATTGCACAAAGCTAGGCTTCATTGATTAGGCAGGCTGTATAATAGTATAATACTATTATACCAGTTGATGCAATTATAAGAAAACATTTGACATTTCCAAATCAGATTCGTACCTGTAACTATGTTCGATTCACCTTCTTCCCACGATACGATATTCTTCGGCGTTTGTAATCCCTTTCTTCAGCCAATAACTCCTCTCGTCTTAGTCTTACTTGATTCCTTGATTGAACAGAAAAGATTTGTGAATGACAGTTTACCAAAACCACTTTTCATATCCAAAAGAGAGGGTTACAAGTTGATATGTTTTCCTGATAAGATTAATTCAGGTTATTACCAGAATCTCAATAGAACTTTTAAACACTCAACAAAAGAACACAAACTCGAAAACCATTGAAACCCTAACCCTAAATCATCAATTCCCTCTTCAATTTCTTCATCTAAATCATCAATTATCAACTCAATCAAGTCTATCAATTTTATCTTCACCAATTCCATCATCAAAAATTGTTTCATTTTTCAATTTTTTGGTTTCTTATATGTATTTTCGTTCTGTTTTGTTTTACTTTTTTTTTTCCTTTTCTGTAATATTCTGTTCTGTTTTTCTCCCCCTGTTATGTTTTGTTTTACATTAGGTTTTGATATATTGTGTCCTTTTGTTCTAATGTGCCATTGATAATTCATTTGATATTTTGAGTAAATTTAGAAGGTTACACTTTGTTTAATTACGAGTAAGTGGATGCAAGTGAAGAAATGGATTTTTTTTTTTTTGAATATTGTTTTTTAATGGCTTATATATCCATCATTTTGAAGGGCATTTAAAGAGGAATTATGTATTTAGTTACTTTTTAATTTTTTACTTTTGGATGTTTTGATTGTGTAACATTATTGAATTGAATTTGAACTTAACTTGTCGGGTTGGTGTCTTGGTGGGAATGGAATGAATTTCTGACTCGTTGCCTCTGCTATCCTTAATTTTGACTAGCATATGAGAGAAACTTAAGTATTTGGTGGTGCTTGCTTTGTAGAAATGGGTCAAATGGAAAATTTTTAGTTGTTGAATGTTTTGGTTGTCATTTTATTTTATTATGAACTTGTTTTGTTTTGATGATGATTTTTATTTATGTTTTAGTTGGTATGGATGTGTTATGGATGCTTTGAGTTTGATGATTTCATGTTTTTATTTTATAGTTTCAATTTTTCCCATGTTTGGAATTGAGGCTACTGCCTCGAGGCTGGATCGCCTCGCACCTCATACTGATTTTTCAAACCTTGATAAATATCCTCACTGCAAAATCAAATTGACTCCAAATTTGATGCAAAACAGTATGCCAACAATTACTGATGAGAAACTCCAGGCACCTCCTACAAAAAGAGTTATGGCTAACATAGTCTTCCTCCGAAAAAGCCCAAGATCCCCCAAGGCAATTACTAAGTTGCACCAACGTTTGTGCTGCCACTAAGCATTATATTTAAGAATAATAATCAGTAAGACCAAGACTCAAACAGATCTACATTTTGAATAATATATATTCTTCTTCACAGTAATCACTTTTGTGCATCAAGTATCAACAATGTATGACTGTAAGCATAGAAATAGAGGAAAACATATAAATACATCCAGAAATTGCATATGAAACTACATCATTATTTTTCATAAGAAATCACAAATATAATTTCAATTATATGAGTTTGTGCCTAGGTGAAAGCCATTTAATTATCTATCTCTATAAATGGCATCATCTAATAATGTTGAATGGTTTGTCAATTTTCTGAACCAGCTTCAAATGTTTTTTAAAAAATAAACAACTCGCAATTGTTCAGTACATGTAAGAAGCATAGGTACCTGGTTAGATGATTGTTGCCGAGGAAGCCCATCATGCTCAATAATGGGTCTATAGTTGGGGCGCTTTTTCCTCTCTTCATCAGCCCTACTTGACAAATAAGCATGCTCAGCCATTCTACAGAAAAAGGGAAATTTCATCATACACTTGTATTCAAGAACATTTTGAATGAAAATACCACCATGAATAATTAGAAATAAGAAGTGCTGAGAAGAAAGATACATAACAGCCAAAACCATAGAGCGTCCAAGTTTCATTAACTCAGCGAAAGAATACGACAAAGATAATATATACTTTTCAAAACATGACATTCTAGAAAACATTCAAAGAGCTGTTCATGTAATCAAATACTTCTAACAAGTGAATCACAAGCAAGCATAAAGGGAAGAAAATGAGAGCAGTAACAAACCGCTGATAGTTTGTAAGTGGTTGAGAAACCATCAATCCCCTTAATGCCCTAATCTTTTCTTCAAGCAAAAACCGCTCATGCAGTGCCGCAACAGCAGCTGCCACATGAGACACGAAAATCACTTTGCTGTGAACAGTTTCACCAACCCTTTCATCTAATCCGGACTTAGCATTCCTTTCAAGTGGATCTTCAACTTTGACATCCCTAGTATCACTGTGGCTAGCAAGTAAACTCAGCTCACCTTTCAAATCCATAGACTCAGCCAAACTTTGCTCCATTGGAAACAACAACAGACCGGATGCGCTTTCCAATATGCATTGCTTAAAAATTTCAATGGTAAAAAATCTTCCATTAACTTGCCCATACAAAACAGAAAGCTGAGAAGCTAACCACATCAAAACTTGTTTCAAAACAGGACACTTTAGACTCATACTCTTTAAACCCCTCTCTAATTGTTGCCTCTTCACCAACTCCACAAACCCCAATGCTTCCCTTATAATAGCTTTTAAACACAACCCAACAAGCACAGATATACGATCCCTCATATAAACATCAATAACAATACCAAATCGCGGAGAATTAATAATTACCCATTTGCTCAGATCACTCATTTTCACCATTCTCAACCCCAGAATTGCACAAAAAACATTAAAAGAATACATATTCATATGATCATAATCCCTCCAACTCTCAACCTCTCTCCTTATAAACCACAAATCAGAACCTAAAACCCTAAACTCTACTTCATCAAATCCTTCAACCTTCTTTTTAACCACTCCATCGCTAAGACAAACAACATTAGCACATTCCATAGACAAAATACCTGGCAAAATAAAAGTCTTTTTACTACTACTACTTGCAACAAAATCTGATAAAGCAACAGCAGCTGGGCAATCTTGATAAAAGAAGCCAGCGTTTGAAATGTAACCATCCAAGGAAAAACAGAGTTCTTGGTTATAATCCTGAATAGTGAAGTGGGTATTTTGTTGGTTGAATAAAGAAGAAGACTGAAGGGTGTATTGGTAATTTGTGGGGTGAAGATCGAGGGGAAATGGGCAGCGGAGAGTGTGGAGGAAGAGGGATTCAGGGGGCATGAGATGGTGGGGATTGTAAGGGCAAGGAAGAAGGTTGTCATTTTGAGGTTTTGGAGGGAGAAAGTTGGAATTTTGGAGGGTCTGGTTACAGAAAGAGACAAGGGTATTGACAGAGGAAAGGGTTGTTGATAGATCAGATGGTTTTGAGGTTGAGTTAGGGTTAGGGTTAGGGTATTGGGAGGGAAAATGGGGGGTGGGTTGTGCAGCAACTGAAGATGAATTCATGGAGTTTTGTGTTAAAACTTTTATCGTAAGCGAAGCTTTTGGAGAAGCTGCGGTTTTAGTGATGGGGATGGTGAGGGGGGAAGTGGATCACCATCTTCGTACATATAACCAGAAAGTTAAGTGGATCATCAACAGAAGAAATGTTTATTTGTTATGAATCGGA
>SKCR01017659.1:0-75882 GCA_019454045.1 Zanthoxylum bungeanum
TAATGGTAAATCTCGACACATACGTCGCAAATATAACATTATATGACAACTGCTCTCAAGTGGCCTAATTTTCTATCGATTATGTCAAATCGAAGGAAAACCTAGCGGATCCACCTACTAAAGATTTACCTAGAGAGCAAGTTAAGAAGTCATCGATAGGAATGGGCTTGAAGCCTATAATTAAGAATTGTCACTGTGGAAACCCAACATAGCTGACTGGAGATCCTAAGATATAAGTTCAAAAGGGATAACTGAAACTTTGTGCAATTCAAAACAAGCACTGTAGAGTTTTATACTCTTTCCCATTCGTGTAATGACGCTGAGTGCTGTCTGTCAAGGTCAGGATAAGCTAAGGCTTTTAATGATCACTATATTAGGACATGAGTCCTAATAGGGGTAAAGGCAGATTACCTCTTTATAGTAGATCACATATTTCAAGTAAGAAGTGAGGCCGCTTCCATGGGAATCTTTAAAGGCTGATTTCCCTAAAGGACTTGATGAATCCAGGACCAATGTTTATGGCCGAAATGAACACAACCATAGAACAAGAAATGGTCGAAGTAAAGCTGTGTGTTTGCAATTGTCTTGGTTTACACCAACGGCAGAACAATTCAAGTCTATGTGTCACTGGTTTGCCAAGTAAATCCAATTGTCATTCACTAGGAAAGGTTCAAGACGAAAACTACCTATTTCGATGCAGCTTTATTTCACGGAAACTCTCTTAAGTGTCTGCATGAATATTTAGAGAATTGTGGGGGATTGTTGTAAATTATATATATATATATTATATATATATAGTATGGAGGAAGGAGGAAGGAGAGTCATGTCCCTTGAGTAGTGCCCAATGGGAAAGACACAACATGTAGGGACATGTCCTCTAAAATTGGAAGAACACACATATAGGCTCCAAAATGTATAAGGAATGGATATAACACTTAGGAGGGTTACACCACAAACCAAATGATGCACTCAAATGCACCCTTTTATGCCTATATAAAGGAGCTTTATGTTCTTTACTTGATCATCCAGAAAATCATATAAGTCTTTAGTCATAATTTTTGGAGTCAAGAGAGAGTATCCATCATTCCTCCTTGTTCAAGTTCTTGTGAAAGGAGTGCCACTTTTTCAAGAAGAATCCAAGTAATCCAAGGAGAACGTTAGCCACAAAATCATCCGTAAAATACCGAGGCGGGGCTAATAAGTTCTTAAGGACAGAGGCAACTCGACTTGGACTTCAAGTTTCGTCATCTTCTATATTTACCAGGTTTTACTAAATTTTATGATTTATGTTTAATTTGGCATATTAGTGTATATTGATTCCATTATTGTTCTGGTTTTGAATGATTAAGATTTGTTTGATGCATGTTAATTTCGTTTAATGACACTAATTCTTACCACAGAATCTACGGCGAGTCAAGCTGTCAACGAGGATTTTGACCAGTGGCAAAGAGCGTTGAGGTTGAGAGATGATTAAGAGAGTCAGAGACTCAACTTATAAGTGGATATATATAATATATCCACAATATTAACCCCACAGTGAATGTATATTTAAAAATTCTTAATTTTTTGTGGAGTCAGTACGTCCGTCACTGTTACTTTTAGCCCATAAAAAGCTCCATTGTTAATATTCAATTCACTTTCGTAAACTCATCTCTACTGTAAAATAAAGATTTGATGATCCATTCGTTTGATTGGTTCTTCCAACTTTAATCCCTTCAACATAGCATGTCTGTTGGCTTGTTGATTATGCGGTTCAAGCATTCACTTTGGAGACCAACCAGCCTAAATGAGAAGATGTGAGCCAGAACGTCTCTACTTCTTAGAAGTTGAAATCTTTTCTATTTGGTCATTGAATAGAAAATATTGCCACATTCGTTGTCATTTTATGAAGAATATGCATCAAACCATCCCCAGATAGTACCGCGGGTTTGGTAAACTTTAATTATTACTTTGTTATGATAATAAAATATTTGAGGAGAAAATCCAATTATTAACCGGATTTATATTTTTTGAAAATAAAATCTTATGTGGTGTTTTTTTAAATAAATGAAAAATCATGTGTCGTTTTTTAAAATGAAATAAAAATTATATTTCTTGCTTTAGGAAGAAATTACTGAATAGCATAAGGTAAAATTTAAATACTATTATCTTAAAATATTAAAATATTCGAGGAAGAATCTAATTTTTAATAAAATTTATATCATTTAAATAAAAAATCAGAAAAGTGCAATATGTCGTTTTAAGAAAAAAAAAACTAAATTTTATATTATATAAAAATATTATTTATCGTTTTTCTAATTTTTTGTTTTTGTTTTTGTTTTTATATTTTTTTTCATTTGCTTTTGGTTAACATATCAGTGGTCCTGGCCGGTAGTGTTTACTAATCGGATCGGGTTGAATTTTTTGAAATTTTGTTCCAGTACTAGCAAGCGTAATGGAAAGACGGATGAATCACACTCAGACCAAAAACAATTTTCCAAAATAAAAAACAAATCACGACAAATAAATCCCACGGAGCAGATATCTTCCTCTTTCGTTCTCACTTTACGGCGCGTGCTTCTCCAACGCCATGACCGCCATTGCTACCACTGCAGCTCTGTTACTTCCATTCTCACTGTATTCATCATCGAATATTATCGCTAAAAAGGTTCTATTCTTTTGGGATTTTAAATTTTTTATTTATCTGGTTAGTAATTAAATTTGGAGGAAATATTGGTTTAATTAGTTAATTCATTAGTTTAATATTTAGCTTATGTTGTGGTGTTAAATCTTGAGGGATGTGATTTATTTTTCTTTTTATGTTTTTTTGTTAATCTTATCTGCGCAGCTGTTAAGCTTGTAGAAAAATTACTTGATCATCTTATAATTCTTTTTTAAGTGGATTATTAGCTAAATTCATTAGGAATTTGCTTAATATGGAGCAATTTTAAGCTTATGGAATTGTTCGTTTTATAGTGACAAATAATAAAAGAGCATTTGATACTTCTGTTATTTATTCCTTTTAATGTAACATTAATCCTGATTTCTGCTAATTTGCTAAATAAGAGGATTTTTCTTTTTTCTTTGTTCTTTTTTTTTTGGTTGACAGGTATTGGTTGAGCATAATTATGATAATGATACTGAAACTAAACAGATGAATGTTTCTACCGGTTTCTCTGGTTGAATATTATCTGTCTAGTAAAAGTGTTTTGTTTTTGAACAAGTCATTTTTATTTTTATCATTACAAAAAGAAAAAAGAAAGAAGAAAAAAGATCATTTGTTAGCTTAAACTGTGCTGTGTTATGTCTACAGTTACAACTTAAATTAGGGTACTTAATTGTAAACTCGGCCCACGGTTCAGTTCGGTTCGGTTTCGAACCAGACGTTTCCGGTTCTTTTCTGGGTTTTTTAAAAAAAAAAAAAAAACGAGATTAAAAAAATTATTTTAAATTATGAATTTGAATTGAATTTAGATTACATTAAATTAAAAATAAATTTAAAGAGCTTGAACTTAAATTTTTAAAAACTTAAGTTGCCTACGTATCCTCTAGGGGTGAGAGGAATCAAAGCTCACATACTTTCATTACATTTTTAAGATAGTTCCCCATTATAATTATTTACTCATCAATCAATCATCATCATTATCAGTGTCTGTTGATCCTTCAGCTCTCGTTCCGCTTGCATTTGCAGATGCATTGTCGAACAAGTCTTCATGTCATCAGAGGCATCTTCTTATTGCCTCAGATCAGCTCGGGTCCAATCATCCACACATTCTGTTTCTTCTAAAGTGCTTGGATGTAATGAAGACCGTCTCGCTTTCAAACTATTGACTCCTAAGCTGAAGGCTTGCTCAACCGCAACGGTGGAAACAGGTGCTGCCAACACCTCTTTAGCAATAATTGATAAAATATGATAGATATTTTGATATCTGTTCCACCAGTCAAGTACTTGAAAATTTTTACGCATTAAACTTTCAGTAGGAAACTCGAAATTGGTAAATAAATAATTATCTAATTCCAGGTTATTAGTCGTGTTAACCTTATGTTTTTTATTTTGTTGTAATAACCAACGATCATCTATGCTAAGTCTTGAACGTATTACGGGTTCGCTACTAGATTTTCCTAATGATTGCAAGTTATATCTACTAACATAATCATTAAATAAATTTATTAAATCAATTTTTATTTTATCTATTATTCTTGTAACATTAATTTCATCAACTATTTCTTAATATGTATAGTAAGCCAGTAAGCCACTATTCAAACCTTTCATTTTAAATCTAAGATAAAAAAAATTGTGGTAATAAGATAAAGTAATGGATTGTCTTTAAATAAATCAACCATTTTTGCTTCATAACAGAAATAGCTTCAATTAAAACAATATCATTAGGATCAGAACTTTCAGCATGCTCAGATAAAATACCAACAATATTCAAACTTTCAACAAGAAATAAATTCGTTGTAGTATAATAAACTTCGCTAAAAACATTTGTAGCATCATTAAAAACTTTTAAAATTTCTAATTTTTTTCACAAATATCCGATTAAGTTAATTTTTTTCACTAATGGCATTAACAAGGCAAAAGTATGATATGTTGAACATGTTTGGAAAAAAAACTACATAATATATTTTTGTATTGGAAAGCTTGACTTAAGAAAATATGTTGAATTCCAACGTGTTGGAACACTCTTGAAAATTTACCGCTTTAACACCATTTAATTTACAAAACTTGGCCCATTCTCTCCTAACTTGAGAATATAATCAAATACAATTAAGTGCAATCTTAATATGATCAATATAAGGTGCTAAAAAAGTCAGATCATCTTGAATACATAAATTAAGGACGTGGCATGTGTAACGAACATGAAAAAATTGACCCCCCAAATTTGGTTGGTATATTTCTTTTAAATATCTAATTGATGCAGTATTTGCAGATGCATTGTCAAAATCAATTGTTAAATTTTACGTAATAAACTATATTTATCAAAAATAACTTTAATCATTCTATAAATATTTTGTGCAGCATGTTGCTCATCAAAAACTCTAAATGCAATAAGTCGTTTTTTCATGTTCCATGATGCATCAATCCAATGACAAGTCACACCCATGTATGAGTGTGTTTGCCAATAGTCACCCAAATATCAGAACAAATAGAAATACGACCTTTAATATTTTTAAATATTTCATTTAAAATAATTTTACCATTTTTGTATAATTTATAAATTTGACGTTTTGTTGTATTTCTAGTCATTCTACAAGCATCAGGATTTAAAGCATTTCGAACGTAATTAGTAAAAGCAATTTTTTCACCAAAACTTAAAGAAATATAAGTCATATAAGTAAATTTAGCAAATTCTTCTCTATTTTTAGCATCAGAATATTTAAATAAATCTAAAGAACTCGTACCTCTACTAGATGATGCGTATTTGCCCATTTGAGTTTGCGTTGTATCAAGTCCAATTTCAGCGGTATGATGTTTATCCAAGTGCTTGTTCATATTGCCATAGTTGCCAGTAAATTTGTAAGATACACCACAATAGTTGCATATTGCTCTTGTACCTTCATTTTCAGTCTCGACAAAATGAAAATGAATTTTGAAAATATCGGAGGATCGAGCCTTAACTTATCTTCTCCGTGTACCGATACTTTGGCCGCTCTTTTTGGTTGACACATTGGACATGATGTTCTTAGATGAGCTTGACATTTTTTTGTAAATATTGAATAATGAGATAATTGAGAAATGAGAATGAGAAATTGAAACTGAGAGAATTGTAGAAATTGAGAGAATTGAGAATTGGTGTGTTAAAAAAATGAAGAATAACTCCCATATTTATACATTTTTGGATTATTTTTGTGATACCTAAAATGCCCCTAAAACTAGCCGTTTTATTAATATTACTAAATTACCCTTAAAAAAATTAAGCCAAACGGTTCCAACCGAAACCGTTCGGTTCCGGTTGGAACTGTAGAATCGCTGGAACCGTCCGGTTCGGTTAGGGTTCGCTGTTCCGTTCGGTTCGGGTAGGGACAAACCCTAACCTAACCGAACATATTCGGTTCCGGTTTCGGTTCAGTTTCAGTTCCGAACCGGAACCGTGGCCGGGTCTACTTAATTGGTTTGTGGGTTTTCAGGGCATTCGAGGAGGAATTAGGGTGTTTCATGTGTTTGGGGAGGAATTGGGGCTGGTAGCTAGATATGATATTCAGTACCGTGATTCAGGGGTGAAGTCAGGACGTTTCTTAAGGGGAGATTTTGTAATTTTTTAGGGTTTAATTTATAAATTCCTTGGGTATTTTTTATTACTTGGTACAAACAGTTGAAAAAAAATTGAGGGGGGTTTGACTTACAAGAGGCTTCTCACCTGCCGTGATTGGTGGGCTGGGCAAGATGTGCTCACAATTATGCTCCTCCATGGAAAGGTCTCAGCTATTTCTGGACTTTCTTCAAGTGAAACTATATTAGCTTTATTAATGAGATGAAAACAGATGATCTGATTCTGACTGATTTTTTCTTAGAATGAGAATAAAAAGAATAGAATATTGCTTCCTTCAGAAAATTCTCATATTTATAGAATTGGTGTAGGTTGTGGTAGTTTAGATCCTTTGTCACGTTATCACAAGTCCATCGGTAACGGGAAGAAGCAAGAAGACCTAGCTCAAGCCATCGACAGGTTTGGAAAATTAGCTATCAATTGTGTCTATCCTGTGACTGAGTGACTCACATAAATATAAATGTTTATATAATCTAGGTCCTGTGACTTTGACGGAGGAATTATTTTCATTAATCTATCACGACATACGTCTGTAAATGAGAAGCTACATAAGCCTAGTACTTATGCTTGTCCCTTATCATGAGTTTGTAACTGTTATCTCATTGCAATTTGCTCATGAACAACGACAGGTTCATATATCTGAAGCAAAGGTTGCCACTGCTTTAGATAGACTAGGTTACATGGAAGCAATGGTTAATGATAGGCTGTTACTAGACATAAACACCTCAGGATCTGATCAAACATGCACTTCTACAAGTACTTCTATGCATCTCTTGATATTGTGAAAGGAAAGTTGCCATGGAAAAACTTGAACGTCTCAGGTTCAGACTTTCAGTTCAGCCTTACAATTCCAGTTTAAAGAACTTTTGGTACCCAGTTGCTCTTTCTACTGATCTGAATGATGATACCATGTGTCTTTCAGAATTTTGATTCTTAATACGCTAAAAGCTTATTGGCCAGTTAATCTTGAATGTTTGTCACGAGTGCCTTACCACCTTCTGTTTCAAGTTCCAATTGATTGCTTTGAGGAACCATGGGTTATCTTTCGTGGAAACGAGATGGAAAACCTGGATGTAACCTGAATACATGTGCACAAAGAGCATGCCCTCTTCACCTTGGCTCAGTGAATGAGGGTCGCATCCAATACCCATATCATGTCAGTTGGATTTATCTAACCAATTTGTTCCTGTTAAATATCAGGGTGGGAATACTCAACAGATGGGAAATACAAGAAAGAAAATGCCATCTACTCAGATTACTTAATTACAGATAAAATCATTGCCATGTTTGGAACAGGAAGAAATTATATGGATTTGGCCTGGTGATGACCCTCATACAGAAACAATTCCTTCTTTACTGCCCCCTTCAGAATTTGAAATCCATGCTAAGGTATCATATAAATGCATTGTATTTCTTACAGAATTGCTTTTTGCATTCAATATAAATACATTGGTTTCATGCTTACATGGCTTTTCGAAAGAGCTTCTAACTTATCATGTCTCTTCTGTTCTTTAATGGCAGATTGTGATGGAACTTCTTTTAGAACATGGGCTACTTCTAGATAACCTTTTGGATCTTATACATTCTCATTATCCATTTACTCGCACTTACACCTTTGCCAAGGGATTGAGTGTTCCCAGGTTTGTTAAATTTTAATGATCTTCTCTTATTAGATTAATGCATTGTGGAAAAAAAATACTCTTCGTCTAGTGCTAGTTGATTTTACTAATCATCATACTTATGACCATTTTTTTCATTTTCTTAAAAAATACAAAGACCAATCAGTCGCAGAAAACACTGAAATTGGATAAGTCTTTTCATTTTGTTTTGAATGAATCGATGGCACCTCTCTACATTTTTTTATTTATTTTTTGAAAATTTGAGAGCATGTGTAAAAGAAAAATAATTAAGTGCTTAAGAAAATGTTCAAAGAAACGACCACGGAAAAAAAAAAGCATAAAATTGAGTCCTTTAGATAATTGCTGTCCAGTGCAAAACTTTCTCCATTTTCTTTATAATTCCGTGGAATTTGAGGATCTGTTCTTGCTTTCAAATGGTTGAAACTTGAAACAGGAAGAAATGACTTGCTTTCCATCTATGTAGCAGGCATTTGGTGAATCCTCAGCCTGGTGAAATTTTTGAAGCCTGCATCTGGCCTCCAAGGATATTGGGACTCTTATCCAATTGATGCAGAATGTCGCTGGATTTTGCTACTGTGCTGAAACACATTCCTTTCATGCAACACGGATGGTGGCATTTTGTAGAACAGGTAAAAAAAGTTGTTTTAGGAATCTTTCGTTCTGTAGTCACTGACGTAAAATGGATTCATGAGAATCTCCATCACAAATGCAACTTATGAAATCTTTTACTTCTTTCTTGGAAATTATTCTCTAATTTCTACAACTAGTCGGTCCGCAAGAAGGAATGAGCAACGGGGCAAACTTCTGGAATATGCCAGTATGTTATAACCAACGGAGCTAAGCAATTACCCTTCATGAAACCAATGTAAATTACTCTCTCCATTCTCCACCATTTGAACTTGGTTTTAGTGCTCGGAGAAAACCCCAGAAGGGAACTGTGAATTTTATCACAGGCAGAGAAGCGAAGCAACAGTCTCCACGTAGGAAAGCTTTTTGTATAATTATTGTAACTGTATCTTATTATTGTTCGGTGATGCCTACTCCCTGATTACTCACTCTATCAGCATCAATTTTATTAGCAAATTCATTAAAATAATTTTTTTTTCTTATCCTGATGAGCAATAAAATTTCAAATTGAATATTAATTAACTCTTCCAAAGAAAAATTCTTCAATATTAGCATTTTATTATTGATCATAAAATATAATCAAAAGTGCATTTTACAAGATTTCCCCAACTGCCCACACAAAAACCCTAAACCCTATTTTCAAACAATAAATTAAAAAAAAAAAAAAAAAATACGGCTACAGAGCAGAGCCACAGTAGGGGCAGAAGCTGAAGTTAGGCTCAACAATCCGGTCACAGAAACGACACCTGGAAACATTTGAAACGACGGAAGGAGGGAGAGAGTTGGCAGTGGTCTTGGAAAGAGCCGGAGGGAAAAAGAGATTGCAGTTATTACAATACATAGCGGCCTCCTTGCCCGGCCATTTCCACAGTGGAACGAAAAACACTTTCAACACCTTTTCATATTCAACGAGATCGGCTCTTAACCCGCAGCTTATGCACCTGCCCGCACCAGATTTCAGCACCTCGCGCACCTGTTGATTCACTCCGCCTACGAAGAAGAAGAACATTTTTTTCTCTTGCTTTTTTAATTTTTTTTTTTTTTTTTTAATTTTTTGTCAATTTAATTGTTTTTTTTTTGCTTTATAAAGAAGATTTGGTGCTCTGCTAGAGTGTTCTGGGGTTTTCCATCCTGTGAATCCAAGATATATAAGGATTTGGTATTTGACTCGAGGAATGATAGAGAAACAATACAAAGATTAAAAGGGCATAAGAATATAATCACAATTATATTATGAAAAATGATAAACTTACTCACACTCTTACTCATATATATGAGATAAATGTGAGTAAGAGTGTGAGTAAGTTTATCATTTTTGTTATATTATTTTACTTGTGTTTAAAAAAAAAACACTTAAAATCGTGTAATTTTAATATTATTTTTTATGTTCGTTTAGTTTCCTTATTATTTTTCTTGTAAAATACAAAAATACGTACGAAAAAAAAATAAGGAATTTATCAAAATTTGTCCATTCGGAAATATTTTTTTTTTTAATTTTTTTTTTTATCAATTTTAGACAACTATGCTTCTTGTATCATGGTAGACCGGGCTAAGGTTCCGGTTCCGAATCGGAACCGGGCGATTTCGGTTCCAACCGGTTCCGGAACCGAAACCTAAACATTTCGGTTCGGTTAGGATTCACTCCTGACCGAACCGAAAGTAATCCGCTGGAACCTTTTGATTCCAGCGGTTCAACGGTATTAACCGGAATCATACGCTTCCGGTTGGAACCGTTTCTCCCAAGTCGTTGGGCAACGGCTCCTTGCCCTAATGTAAAAACAAATTTAAAAAGTAAAAATTAAAAATTAAAATTATTAAATTACCCTTAATAACATTAATATAACGGCTAATTTTATGGGCATTTTAGGTATGATAAAAAATTATAAAACTATATTAATAGAGGTCATTTTTCATTTATTCAATACACCAATTCTCAATTCTCTCAATTCTACAGTTCTCTCATTCACAATTCTCTCATCTACATTTTCTCATTCTCAATTCTCTCATCTACAATTACTCAATGTTTAAAATTTCTTTAACAAAAAAAATGGCAAATTCATCTGAGAACACAATGTCAAATGTGTTAACCCAAGAGAGCGGCCCGAGTATCGGTTCACGGAGAAGAGAAGTTAAGTCTCGTTCCTCCGATATTTTCAAAATTCATTTTCATTTAATCGACATTGAAAATGAAGGTACAAGAGCAGTATGCAACCATTGTGTGGTTTCTTACAAATTTACTGGTGGATATGGCAATATGATCAAGCACTTGGAAAGACATCATGCTGTTGAAATCGGACTTGATACAACGCAAACTCAAATGGCAAGGTACGCATCATCTAGTAGAAGTACGAGTTCTTTAGATTTATTTAAATATTCTGATGCTAAAAATAGATAAGAATTTGCTAAATTATCTTGTATGGCACATATTTATTTAAGTTTTGGTGAAAAAATTATTTTTACTAATTACGTTCAGAATGCTTTAAATCCTGCTACTTGTAGAATGACTAGAAATAAAATAAAATGTCACATTTTTAAATTATACAAAGATGATAAAATTATTTTACATGAAATATTTAAAGATATTAAAGATATTAAGTCTCATACATGGGTGTGACTTATCATTGGATTGATGCATCATGGAACATGCAAAAATGACTTATTGCATTTAGAGTTTTTGATGAACAACATACTGCACAAAATATTTATAAAATGATGAAAATAATTTTTGATGAATATGGCTTGTTAGATAAAATTTTAACAATTGGTTTTGGTAATGCATCTACAAATAATGCATCAATTAAAGATTTAACAGAAATATGCCAACCAAATTTGGGGGGTCAATTTTTTCATGTTCGTTACACATGTCATGTCCTTAATTTATGTTTACAAGATGATCTGACTAGTTTAGCACCTTTCATTGATCCTATTAAGAATGCACTTAATTGTATTTAGTTATATTCTCAAGTTAGGAGAGAATGGGCCAAGTTTTGTAAAGTTAATGATATTAAAGCGATAAAATTTTCACGAGATGTTCCAACTGTTGGACAATTATGACCCATAGCATCACTATTTGTACATAACATGGTGTTGTTGTACAAATTAACTATGTGACAAATGAAATTGCTCTTTTATCATAAATGATAAAAGTCCATATGATTAGTACCAGATTAATAAGATATGAGACAATATTAATCCACGTAAGGTTTAAACATTAAATATCCATAGTCGTAGTATTATCGGGACTGGACATCGATAATGCAGAATAGACTAGTATTACACTTGTGCGTGTTATGGAAGCGTAACGACATAGTTCTCATATATTTGGGTATTGGATACTCATGCAAGTGTAATAGGAGGTTCTGATTACCGATGGTACGGAAATAGCTTCGCTCTGGATAGACCCATCGGAATCCCATTGGTAGTATGACTATATGTCTATGGGAATCCGAATCAAGGTAGGTGTATTTGGTCTTAACCTGAGACTTGCACCGCTAATACTTGCGACAATTAGTATACTTTGGTTTTGGTCGTCCGGGGCTTTAACATGTTGTGTGTACGCCTCTTCTGGGTATACTGAGAATCGTAGTGTATTGGGTGTGATGTCAAGATGGAAGTATCACTTTAGTTATATGGAGATGATGATCACGTAGGATACAGAACTAGTACTCTTAAGTACTACAGTCATCGGGATAATATGACTAAGTCATGATTATCCGATCATAGAGACTAGTTACCAGAGATCTGATATATGCTTCGTACGGGGCAGACACAATTCCAGCCCTAGGCCTAGCATGTGATATTGATACTGGATCGTAATACGCCATACTACGTATACTACGTCTGACAAAGATTAGATATTCCTTAAAAGAATATTTCTGGAGAATTGGGTAGGCACGGTGCTTTGCTAGAAGCCAACCATGTTATGTAAATCGGTAAGAACGTGGTACCGGGTACGCACGTATTCAGATAGTCCGATGACCGTATTTACTGCCAACATATCCAGGGATCTCATGGGTCGCTTCCCGAAGATTCACCGATGACGTATGACTCGAACATAATTAATCTGGGATTAATTATGAGAGAGAGAAAATTAATCTAGGATTAATTGCGGAAAAAAATTATTTGGGATGAAATTCAAATAATAGAGAGAGAACAATTGATTTGGAATTAATTGATTAAATAATATATTCGATATATTAAATGAAATTAGATTTCATAGCAGAATTAAAATTGGATTTTAATTCGGGCGAACGAATTAATTTAGAATTAATTTGTTAGCGACTTTAATAATAATTTTGCTAGTCATGATTATTTAATTATATTTGATTTAATTAAGTCGCAACGGCAAATTCGTTAATTCAGAACTGAACGAACCCGAGCCCGAGCGAAGTTCCGCATTAAGATTGTTCGACGTAAATTCAGAATTTACAAGTGGTGGGACCCACTTGACTTACATCACAAGTTTGACATGTGATGGAAGTTGTTTTAGCTTGAGTGTAAAACTTGCTTTGCTTGTTTTTTACTCAACACAATCTCAACAAATTTTGCATTTGTTTATTCATTTTTTGAATGACTAATACCAAATCTTGGATTTGGTATATCGTGTTTTTTGATTTTAGAAGTCAAATATACAACACAAAAAAAATTGCAACATCTCTCTCTCTAAACCACCAAAGCCGAGAGCCTCTCTTCTCCCCTTAGAAGTTTTGTTTCAAAATTTCTTCTTGTTAGCACATCAATGGAGTCTACAAAGGTACTAGGGAAACTATCCCCTTGAGTTTGGAATTAAAAGATTCAAGATTTGAGCTAAACCATTCATACAAAGAGGAGATTGGAGCACTACACAAAGAAGTAAAATTTTGTTATTCTCTACATCCACTTATCCGATCGATGTAAGTAATTTTCCGCTATCTTACTTCGATTATTCACACTTATTTATGCTTAATAGATCATTGGCATATTCTTAGAGAACCCAACAATGGTATCAGAGCCAATATTAAGCATGAAATAATTAGGGTTCATAAACTTGAATTTGGGTATTTTTGCTTGGAGCATGATTTCATCAAATTGATTGTTTGAGTATGCTTAGAGTATGATAATTAGAGTTATGCATGATTAATTTTGAGAAAAAATGATTAGATAATTTTTCCCTAATTTGGTTGGCTTGGCCGAATACTTAGAACCTTTTTGTCATGGTGATTTTTTTTTTATTTTTAGACCATTGGATGTGTTTAAAATGCATGAGTATATTGATTTGTGATTAATTGGATTGAAATCAAAATCGGATATAAAATGCCTAAATTGCCGTGAGCATTAAGAAGCATGTTAGAGTTGATTTTAAATCAATTGTGTTGGACATGAATTGAATATAATAAAGCATGATTAATTAATTAAATTGGTGTTTTGGAAATGTTAATTTAACTATTTAATTATGGTTATACACTTTAATTAAATAAATTATGATATTTGGAATATTGGAATTTAAATAATTAGGCTTTAATTTGGAATTGGGCTAAAATTGTTATATTTGGGCCTAATGGGCTGGTTGGGCCAAGTTGGTTTAGGACAATTGGATTGGATCCAAATTGGGCCTAAAACCATTCCGTTAAGTCCAAATATAATAAATGGGCCTTTAAATAATTAATTGGGCCTAATGGCCCGAAATTAATTTTATGGCAAATAGGGTGATTCTTTTATTGGGCCTTGGCATTTGGGTTTGACCCATATTGGCCAAAGCCCATGCCTTATGAATTAATTAAAAGCCCATTGAACTTTAATTAAATTGACATTGGATGTTTATTGGGCCTTTGAGACCTATTAAGATAGATTTAGAATCTAAGTCGTAAAGGCACATTAATAAAGTGTAATTATTTAATTTGGAATTAAATATGAATTAGCATTGGATACAATTAAATCAGATTTAAAATTGTAGTTCGATATAATTCAGAATATGCACTTTGAGTACTTATTCTTAAACGAGTTGGACTCGCGCAAATCAAATCGTTGTTTGAACATTGGATGATCACTTAATTCAAAGATTAATTAATTGGATTAAATTGATTGAATAACATGCTTTGTGTGAATACATGGATGTATTGTATGAATAATGTATATCAGATGGATATTAGATGGGTGAAGACAATTTTAGAAATTGTTGTAATAAATTTAGAATTTATTAAATTGGACCTGCGTGTCCAGCCTTTATCTCTTGACTCTTTGTACTTCTCTTCTCACCAATTCCCCTCAATGTTAATGAGGTTTCTTTATTGTATTATGCAATTGGGTAGAAGTTAGAATTGTGCTAGCCGGGGAGAGAAAAAATAGTGATTTTTTCTAGAACAATTTGTTAAGTATCCATCCGCATATCATTATTATTTATTCGCGCCTTATTATGCTTTTAGAATGCATGTTTAAGGGTGTATGATGAGACCTAATTAAAGATAATAAATTGGTTGCCAAATCACGATAAAAACCCTCATTTTATATTAAGCGTTTTTCCTTCCATTGAGTGATTCTCTCTCAAGATCCAAGATTGGCATTGGTTTGTTGGCCAAAGTCAAGACCTTTGTCCATCGCGGATGTGTTTGAATCATGAAAGCTTTGTTCCATATCGTACGCCTTGGGCAAGTTGTGATTTGTTGGCCAAAGTCAAGGTCACTTCTTGTTCATCGGCCTCGATTACGAAGCTTTCCCACTGTCAATGGGTCATGCTTAACTGGTTCATTAAGCTTGTTGAGCCAAAGCCAATAATTAGTTGATTCAGAGGAAAAAGGTTAGGCAATATATCAGATATATTGGCATATATTGGATATATGTTTCGGACTTAAAGCTCCACCTACTAGATCTAGGAATTGGATGAGATCCAATTGATCGTAGAGATCTACCTAGTTAAGTTTCATACAACTTGTTGGCCAAAGTCAAGGTTGTGTGTTATTTAACGGGCTAGCCCACTAGGAAACTAGGTTTCCTGAGTACTCCACAGAGGGTTAGAGGCTCGTCGAAAATAGTGGGAGGCAAGTATTAAATTTGTAATTTTGTTTAGATACTTGCTAATACTCGCTCATTTCATTTTTCGTCATTAAAAATTTAAATATATATTAGTTGGACTAATATTCAATTGTTGTTTTAATTAAACAATTGGACTGTATTCAAAGTATTTCATTTATAGTTCATTATATAATTGGATTATAGTAATCAATATATTTGAATTTAACCAATCAAATAGTAGTTGATTATATAGTTAGACTATAGTAATCATTATATTCGATTGTACCCGAAATCATTGATTGGATAGTTGGACTATTGGAATCAAGATAAGTGAAAGATTAGCGTTTAAAACATAATCCTGGATGAAAATGTTTTGAATGAAGCTTCACAGGCCTTTGAAGACTTGAAGACTTTGGTATTTTTGTAATTTAGCCTTTAGGGTGTAACACTATTTAAGCTTTCTTTCTTTTTCATTTTAAAGGAAAAATGAAATTTGTAAACACAAAAGCTTAAAGCTTTGGCTATGGCCGAATTCTTGTAAGGGAGGGATTCCCCTTTTCAAGATAAAATTGACTTATCTAAGTTTAGCAAGCTTCGTGGCGTCTCCATTGCTAGCAAAACACTACAAGGATTCATCTTAAAGGTTCTCAAGGGCAAGTTATTTGTGGGTCTTCTTTGTGACCTTGGAAGGGTTTTGTTCCTACAAAATCAAATTCGCGGTTCTTGGGGTTCTGTCCGTTGCTTGGGGTTTGCTTGGATTTCAAATCCAAGTGTGTTTCTTGTCAGTAGGTGTATTTGGTCTTAACCTGAGACTTGCACCGCTAATACTTGCGACAATCAGTATATTTTGGTTTTGGTCGTCCGGGGCTTTAGCAGGTTCTGTGTACGCCTCTTCTGGGTATACTGAGAATCGTAGTGTATTGGGTGTGATGTCAAGATGGAAGTATCACTTCAGTCATATGGAGATGATGATCACGTAGGATACGGAACTAGTACTTTTAAGTACTGCAGTCATCAGGATAATATAACTAGGTCATGATTATCTGATCATAGAGACTAGTTACCAGAGATCTGATAGATGCTTCACACGGGGCAGACACAATTCCAGCCCCAGGCCTATCATGTGATATCGATACTGGATCGTAATAAGCAATACAACGTATACTACGCCTAACAAAGATTAGATATTCCTTAAAAGAATATTTCTGGAGAATTGGGTAGGCACGATGCTTTGCTAGAAGCCAACCATGTCTTGTAAATCGGTAAAAATGTGGTATCAGGTACACACGTATTCAGATAGTCCGATGACCGTATTTACTGCCAACATATCCATGGATCTCATGGGTCGCTTCCCGAAGATTCACCGATGACGTATGACTCGAACAAAATTAATCTGGGATTAATTATGAGAGAGAGAATATTAATCTAGGATTAATTGCGGAAAGAATTTATATGGGATAAAATTCAAATAGTAGAGAGAGAACGATTAATTTGGAATTAATCGATTAAATATATATATTCGATATATTAAATGAAATTAGATTTCATAGCGGAATTAAAATTGAATTTTAATTCGGGCGAACGATTTAATTTAGAATTAATTTGTAAACAACTTTAATAATAATTTTGCTAGGCATGCTTATTTAATTAAATTTGATTTAATTAAGTCGTAACGGCAAATTCGTTAATTCGGAATTGAACGAACCCAAGCTTGAGAAAAGTTGCGCGTTGAGATTGTTCAACGTAAATTCGGAATTTACAAGTGGTGGGACCCACTTGACTTACATCACAAGTTTGACATGTGATGAAAGTTGTTTTAGCTTGAGTGTAAAACTTGCTTTGCTTGTTTTTTACTCAACACAATCTCAACACACTTTGCATTTGTTTATTCAATTTTTAATGACTAATACCAAATCTTGGATTTGGTATATCATGTTTTTTGATTTTAGAAGTCAAATATACAACAAAAAAAAAATTGCAACATCTCTCTCTCTAAACCACCAAAGCCGAGAGCCTCTCTTCTCCCCTTAGAAGTTTTGTTTCAAAATTTCTTCTTGCTAGCACATCAATGGAGTCTACAAAGGTGTTAGGGAAACTATCCCCTTGAGTTTGGAATTCAAAGATTCAAGCTTGGAGATAAACCATTCATACAAAGATGAGCTTGGAGTACTACACAAAGAAGTAAAATTTTGTTATTCTCTACATCCACTTATCCGATCGATGTAAGTAATTTTTCGCTATCTTACTTCGATTATTCATACTTATTTATATTTAATAGATCCTTGGCATGTTCTTAGAGAACCCAACACCAACACGTTGGAATTTAACTTATTTTCTTTTATGTCAAGCCTTCTAATACAAAGATGCATTATGTAGTTTTTTTCTCAATATGTTCAACATATCACAGTTTTGCCTAGTCAATGAGATATTTGTGAAATTTTTTTAGAAATTTTGAAAGTTTTTAATGATGCTACAAATATTTTTAATGGAGTTTATTATCCTACAACACATTTATTTCTTGTTGAAAGTTTGAATATTGTTGGTACCCTATATGGGCATGTTGAAAGTTCTCATCTTAATGACATTGTTTTGCTTGAAGCTATTGTTGTTATGAAACGAAAATGGTTGAATTATTTTAGAGACATTGCATTACTTTATCTTATTGCCGCGGGTTTTGATCCTAAATTTAAATTAGAAGGTTTGAATAATGCATTACAAGCTTACTATGTATATATATAAATAATAGATGAAATTGATATTACAACAATAATAGCTAAAATAAAATTTGATTTAATAGAATTATTTAATGATTATGTTAGGAGATATAACTTGCAATCATTATGAAAATCTACTAGTAGCGAACCCGTAATACAAACAAGACTTAGTGTAGGTGATCGTTGGTTACTACAACGAAATAAAAAACATAGGGATAACACGACTAACAACCCGAAATTAGATAATTATTTATCTACTAATTTCGAGTTTCCTACTGAAAGTTTAGTGAGTAAAAATTTTCAAATCCTTGAATGGTGGAACCGACATCAAAATGTATATCCTGTATTATCAATTATTGCTAAAGGGTTGTTGGCAGCACCGGTTTCCATCGATGCGGTTGAGCAAACTTTTAGCATTGGAGTCAATATATTGGAGGCGAGACGGTCTTCATTACATCCAAGCATTTTAGAAGCAACAACATGTGTGGATGATTGGACCTGAGCTGATCTGAGGCAACAAGAAGATGCCCCGATGACTTTGAAGACTTGTTCGACAATGCATCTGCAAGTGCAAGCGGAACGAGAGCTGAAATATCAACAAGAACTGATAATGATGATTGATCAACAAGTAAATAATTGTAAATTTCAATGGGGAAGTATCTTAAAGTTGTAATGGAACTACGTAAGCTTTGATTCCTCTCACCCCTAGAGGATACGTAGACAACTTAAGTTTTTAAAAGTTTAAGTTTAAGCTCTTTAATTTAATAATTTTATTCTTAATTTTATGTAGTTAAGAATTTTATTTGTAATTTAATCTTAATGTAATCTAAATTCATAATTTTAAATAATTTTTTTTTATCTCACATTTTTTAAAAAATATTTATTAAAATTTGAAAAAATAAAATAAAATATTCAGTTCCAACCGGAACCGAACCGGACCGGTAGCCGGGTCTATATCATGGAATGGCCTCTGCTGAAGGAGTAATTCTTTGGTGCAACAGAAGTATGAGTGATGTGATATTATTAATAAATTAGTAAATGACATGTATGATTTAATATCCATCTTTTTAGTTGTTTTTTAATATTTTAGCATGCGTGATAATTGATTATTGGATTATTGCATGGATGATGTGGTGCCTCCATTGTATTATAAATTTCCCAGATGAAGTGCATATATGTATCTCATACATAAATACAAGTATAAAATAAAAAATTACTCTCTATGTATGGCTGCCAAGTAGCACCCATTCAAAGAAAACAAAAGAGGCTACAACTGGAACCGGTTATTGAAACCTATTGTACTTTATAACATTAAAATAATATAAAATATTACATAAATAATAAAATAATAAAAAATTTATATGAAAAAATACAATTAAAAAATGGGTTTCATATTTAATGGTTAAGTTTCAAGTTATTGGTTAATGTTTTAGGTTAATGGATAAATACCATGTTTCAAATCTATTGCCTTTGATTTCAGATTTAATAGTTACAAGTTCATGTTTATTGCTACCAGTTTCGTGTTGAATTTTAAGCATTAAAATAATATCAAATTATTGATCGTTATTATAAGTTCAATAGTAAACGTTTCAGGTTATAGTTAAGTAGATAGTTTCAAATATATTACTTTAGGTTTCAAGTATAATGGCTTGGGGGTATAATGCAATCGTATTACTTTTCAACTATTAAAAGAGTCTTGGGTTATTGGTATATATTGCAAGTTTATTAGTATCTTAATAGTTAAGTGCATCGTTTCAGATATATTGCCTTACTTTGCAAGTTTAATGATCATGATTTCTAATTTAATGTTATTGGTTTCATGTTGTATTTCAAGCATTACAAGAATCTCAAATTATTGATCATTATTACAAGAGTAATGGTTAATATTTTAAGTGCATCGTTTCAAATATATTGCCTCTGATTTCAAGTTTAATGGTCAAGGTTTTAGGTATAATGATATCGTTTCGTGTTGTTTTTGAACTTTTAAAAGAGTCTCAAATTATTGGTGTATATTGCAAGTTTATTGGTTGATGTTTCAGGTTAATGGTTAAGTGCATCGTTTCAAATATATTGCCTCTAGATTCAAGTTTAATGGTCATGGTTTCAGGTCTAATACTATAGTTTCGTATTGTTCTTCAACCATTAAAAGAGACTCATATTATTGTTGGGGTAACCGCAACGGAGGCGCGGTAAAATACGAAAATAGTTTCTATATATTTTAAAATTTTTCCAGAGCGAATGAATTAATATCAAATATTTTTAATTTACCCAAAGTAGTTTAGATATATTATTTATTAACAATTGATAACATAATATATTTCGAAACACGACGAATTATTTTATGGAAATATTTTTCAAAAAATACTACGCGTAATGACCAAACTGTCAAGCCGGTTGACAAATCGCCGATCCGGGCCAACCCGGTCACTTGGGCAGTGACCGGACAACCGTTACATGACAAACTCGTTTCTAAGTGAATTTCACCGTTTCCATGCGTTTCCCCTCGGAATAATTTCCGGAATTAATCCACCACCCAATACACATCCAAAATCATCCAAGTAACATATTTTTCCATGAAAAATGTTATGTTTTAGGGCACCAAATCAGATCTGATCCATAAACATTATTATTCATTTTTTCTTGCCAAAATTCAAATTATTCAATCCAATTAATTTACACCAAAATTAATCACCACAATATAAAGTTCCAAGAACAATTCTATGTAATATTTTGAGTGGAAATAATCACTCTAGAATAGCAATTTTAATTTAGAGATTAATTCACTAATTAATCTTATACACATGCTTACAAAAGAAAATTGTCAAGGTTAATTAAACAACCAACACCAATTTTTTTACACCAAATATATATCCAAGATACATATGTAAATAGAAACAAAACCGAGAAAATAGAAAATAGAAATTTGATTTTACCTTCATACAAATTCCAATTTCTTTAATTTTCTTCTTCATGTGGTGGTGTTATTTTTATTTCAAAACCCTAACCCATTTTTTCTTTTTGTTCTTAACTCATGAGAAATTGCCAAGCCTTGTAAAATGAAAAAATTTCATTTATATATTTTCTCTCTCAATTGCTGAAAAATGAGGCAATTTTTAGTCAAAAATAATAATTTATTTTGGCTATAATTTTGACACCAATTGATCTTATCCAAAATTAAATGATCATTTTGATTTTTTGTTAATAAATTCATGTGTCAAAAATACATGGTTTAGCCAAATCGTTAAGAATATTTCAAATAATATACTTAACCAAAAAATAAATTAATTAACAATTAATCAATTTATTTAATACTTATTAACAAAAAGATAAAATAAATTATGGAAAAAGATTCAAAGAATATTCTTCCATTTATCATTATTAATAATTAATAAATAATAATAATAAAACAAGTGCCAAAATCTAATTGATCATTAATGTATATCTAATCAAAATTATGTATCATATACAAATACACATTTTTAATACGCATGTGTAAATTAGTGTGCCACGTCAACAAGTCAACAGATCAACGCGCGTTTGACCAAGTCAACATGGCCTCGCGTCGCGACGCAAGAAGGAATTTGGCGTCGCGACGCGAGGCAGTTCAGATGCCTATAAATTGAGACTTTCTGCACCTCATTTGGTATGCTTTCCTTGGGATTTTTCCCTGATTTTATAGGATAACATCTATTTTGTAAATTATTAATAATATTTAAATTATGTATTTTTATTTTTAGTTTTTATTACAGCATTTTTTTTATTTACTTTTATGTTTTGTAGTAAAAATTTCGCTCGGGTAAAAAGTGAAACATTTAATATAATTATATAGGTTAATCTCACTTAATTATAATATTTAAATTATAATTTAACCGGATTAATTAATGACAGACTTTATTACCGCCTATATGGTCGGGTGAAATATAAATTACTTTACCGCCTATATGGCTGGTCTTTATGTGACAGATAATTACCGCCTATATGGCTGAAGTAGTTGGACAAAATGGATTACCGCCTATATGGCTGGTTTTAAATGTTTAACATTATTAATTCCTCAGAAAGCAGAACATAAAATAATTTATATATTATAATAAGTGAGATTCCTAGATATGAAATATTAAATATGATCCTCTAACCCCCAAAATTTTATTTTTATTCTAGGGAAGTGATGAAACACAATATTCATAAGCTTAATAATTGATTTAATTATATATTGGGTAATTCTTTAGTTTGTTTATTGAGTCTTAAGCTTAATGCTTCTTGTTGCCTGATCACCAATAAGATTGATGTGGTAAACTTAAAATGAACTTGGAAAATATATTTTAGGTTTCAGTCTTAGATTAAATAGCTCACGATCTTCCTTGAGGATAGATAACCCTTTAATAGATTCCCTTATAGGATAGACATATACCTGTCGGACGGGGGTAGCCATAATTGGAACTTAATTTTAATGAATCCAGGTAATTTGGTTAACATAGACATATGGTTTAATTGGATATACTGAGCATATGCAGCTGACCATCGACTGAGGCTTTTACATAATTTCGTGTTTCAGGTTAGCAAACTGATTTATTACAGATATATAAGAGAATCAATTCATCTTTAGGATATATTGTGTGGAGTCACAACCCTAGATCTTGAGTCTTTTGTTATTTTCCTTAGTATTTTCTTTTATGTCTTTAAGTATTTTATTTATCAAATCCACCTTCAACCAACCAAAAGCAATCATTCTCTTCTCCATATAATTAGATACATGTAAATAAATAGTATCAATAATTAATAACAATAATAGGAATTAAGTCCTCGTGGGATCGATATTTTTATACTACTTGAACGATACGTACGCTTGCGTTATACGTGTGTGTTTACACCGGTCAAGTTTTTAGCGCCGTTGCCGGGGACTTATTTTTCTTGAGTTATTGATTTTTAATGTATCTAATTTACTTGTCTCTAATTTTCTTTTATTTTTTGCCTGTAATTTTTATTTTCTTTTATTTTCCAGGTGGTTGACATGGATCTGTTTTGGGATATTAAAAAATCACGAGCTTTACTAGAAGAAGATACACCCCAAATCTGGGAGCAACTGATTTTCTGAGGCCTGTTGTCCTGCCCAACAACTATCACTGGATGTTAGAACCAATCAATACTACATTTGCTCAACAGAACGAAATGGGAAGATGTGTGATATGTGATGGTAACCATGTTGGACAATTATGACCCATAGCGTCACTATTTGTACATGTCATAATGTTGTTGTACAAATTAACTATGTGACAAAGGAGATTGCACTCTTATCATTTGTGATTAGATCACATAGATGTATAAATGATGAGAGGTCCCTATGATTTGTTCCTGGACGGAGAATGATATGAGACAATATCTGTCCACGAAGGATAAATCATTAAATATCCCTAGTCAGAGTATTATCGAGAATGGACATCGATAAATACGTAAAAGACTAGTATTACACTTATGCGCGTTGTGAGGGCACAACGACATAGTTCTCATATATTTGGGTATAGGATACTCATGCAAGTGTAATAGGAGGTTGTGTTTTACCAATGGTACGGGAAACAGCTTCGCTCTGGATAGACCCCATCGGAATTCCATTGGTAGTATGACTATGTGTCTATGGAAGTCCGAAATCAGGGTAGGTGTATTTGGTCTTAACCTGAGACTTGCACCGCTAATACTTGCGACAATCAATATACTTTGGTTGAGGTCGTCCAGGGCTTTAATAGGTTCTGTGTACGCCAATGCTGGGTATATTGAGAATCGTAGTGTGTTGGGTGTGATGTCAAGATGGAAGTGTCACTCCAGTCATATGGAGATGATGGTCACGTAGGATACGGGACTGGTTCTCTTAAATGCTGCAGCTATCGGGATAAAATGACAAGGTCATGTTTATCCGATTATAGAGACTAGTTACCAGACATCTGACATGTGCTTCGTACAGGGCAGACACAGTTCCAGCCCCAGGCCTAGCACGTGATCATCCGATACTGGACAGAAATACGCAATACTACGTATACTACGCCTGATATAGATCCTTTATTCCTGTAAGGATGTTTTCGGAGAATTGGATAGGCATGGCGCTTTGCTAGAGGCCAACCTTGTCTTGTCAATCGGTAAAACGTAGTACTTGGTACTTACATGTTCGGATAGTCCGACGACCAAATTTACTGCCAACATATCCGGGGATCTCATGGGTCGCTTCCTAAAGATTCACCGATGACGTATGACTCGCACTCTAAATTAATCTGGGTTTAATTAAAAGAGATAGAAAATTAATCTGGGATTAATTACGGAGATATTTTATCTGGTATAAAATATCAATTAAAGAGAGATAACGATTAATTTGGAATTAATCGAGAAATTAAAGAAATTAATATATTTGATATATTAAACGAAATTGGATTTCGACTAGAATTTAAATTAGATTTTAATTTGGGGGAACAAATTAATTTAGAATTAATTGTTAGCAACATGAATAGTGATTTCGCTAGGCGTAATCGTTTAATTACGACGCAATGGAAAATTCATTAATTTGGAATTTGCGAACCCGAGCCCGAGATTATTTGCGAGCGCATTCGCATTTCGAATTCGAGTGTGGCACGTAAGTCAAATCAAGCGTCAAATCGCTAGTCGCATCTAGCGTCACATCAAGCGTCAAATCATGTCACTTGGAGTGATGTGACCATTGATTGATTGATTGATGTGACTTGATGTGAGTTGATGGAAGTTGATGGCTAGCATTTAATGCTATTTTGGAGCCAAAAATTGTGTTGACTTTTTGAAAGCCTTTACACAAAATTGGTATATGTTTTTATTTTGATTTTGGAAATCAAATTAATTCAATACACAACTTTTCTCATTCTCTCTCCTTATTCTCCTCTTCTACACGCCCATGGAGGCATTTTGTTCACTGTTTTTCTGTCACAAAAATGTGAGCAGTGAGGGAAGCTAGAGTGTGATTTTGTGGCAAAATCACAAGTGCTATCACACTTACGAGACATGCGAAGGTGATAGGGAAGTCCACCCATGAGCCGGGAACCATTCGACGAAGCTTGGAGCTTGACGAAGGACCAAAAACGAAGCCAAAACAGTGAGGAGATTCTGCTCACTGCCGAATGCAGTCCAAGGCAGAAAATGGAGTTTTGTTGCTTGCCGCGTCGCTCAACCGATCGATGTGAGTATTCCGTAACTTCTTCGATGTGTATTTGCACTTGATTTATGCTTATTATTGATCTTGAGACCTTAATAGAAACCAACAAACCACCCGAGTGATCAATGTATATACCTGTCAGAGTCACATAATTATTGTAATCATTCAAGGTACAGAGAACCATCATATTTTCCATCTTATCCACCATCTACCTATGATCTTCATCAAGAACCAGAACCATCAGAGGAAGAACAATTGGTTGGCATGCTCAAAGATTTGTTCAAGAAACGAGAGGAAAATTTGGATACAATGCTTGAAATATTCCAGAATCAACTCGAAAGTATTCAGAGACAATCATCATCCATTCAGAGAGTGACAGAACAGACGATACAACTAACATAAAATCAGAGCTACATACCTCAAGGAATATTTTTAGATGACACTGATGAAGCCTTCGAGTACTAAGCATTTTACGATAACTCCTTAATAGAGGAAGAGGCTGAGCAGAATCAACAACCAGAGGTATCAGTTCAGGAGCCCAAACCAGCAAAGTCTCTATTTGATTTTTATTATTCAGACTCTGATGAGGATGAAGAATCTGAATTATTTGTACCAACAACATCAACAAATGAGGATGGAATTCGGTATCCTCAAAATGAAGATTTTGGAGCATTCTTTACACAAATGTTTGAAGAAGATCTATCTGAGCCAATCACATCAGCCTTAGAGGATGAAGACCTAATGTCAGACACATCTTTACATCCTTACGTTGATACTTCTGGAGCATGCATTTCACAGATGACAGATGAAGAATTGAATGCGGAAATCCTAAAATATATCTGTGAAGAAAATATGGAGCAAGAAACAGAGCAAATGGAGGAGGAAATGTCAGACCAAATTGAAGATCCAGTGCATTCATGGGAAACATCACTGTATCGGGGAGAACAAATCAAAAATATCACCCAGAAGCTTGACAGAATGGAACTTCCATTTCCAGTCAAGCACCATACGAGACCTCCTGATTTTCTTTCTTTCTTTTCAGGAACCACTAGAGCAACAAAGGTTAAAAAGGTGGCACAAGCACTGAATGAGACAAAATACTTTTTGCCACTTTACCGTTGGAAGAGTCCATTCAAAAGTATCGCTCATGGGATTGTCTTTAATTGGACATCCAAAACGACACTGAAACTTCCTTGACAGATGGATTTCAGTCACGTCTGGCTAAAGACGAAAAATTTAGCGCTAGCAGGGAGGCAACCCATGCAATTTGTTGTAATTTCTATTTCCATATTTTGTGTATACATGTTGTACAGTTTTTAATATTGTGTGATATTTTTGTA
The DNA here is from genome assembly GCA_019454045.1 of Zanthoxylum bungeanum. Taxonomy (NCBI): domain Eukaryota; kingdom Viridiplantae; phylum Streptophyta; class Magnoliopsida; order Sapindales; family Rutaceae; genus Zanthoxylum; species Zanthoxylum bungeanum. Next base: position 26,722 of record SKCR01017659.1, read on the forward strand.
GGGAAAAGCACAAACGAAGCATTTTAAGACAGAAGGAATGGTGTTTGGCAATTACAACGAAGAGAGCTAATTCATTTGTGATGGCTGAGTAAAGAATGGATTCTTGAGACGCATCCTTATGAATTTATACTAAGCTAATAGAGTATTACGTACACAATTTCGTTGCCTTAATAATTGCTTTGATTTGCTTTTCTATTTTTATTTCCTTTATTTTCGCCGACAAGATCAAAACTTTTTGACTTTTCACGATTTATTTTAACGTTCATCTAATAATTGTCATTTGGCAGGTACTAGTGCTACTATTACTCACCCATTTTCAGGTTCTATAAATTCAGCTCGTCATTTCTCTCTTCGACACATCCAGATATACATCCAAATAAGAGAGAGTAAATGGAAGCAACTTCACAATAGCGAGTCAAGTGAATTTGTTTTTTCTGTGGATCCAACTCTGGTAATGAACCAGAGTTCATTGAGGCTGCAAAGGAATTGGGGAGAGTCATAGCAGAATGAAATATGGACCTAGTATATGGCAGTGGCAATCTTGGATTAATGGGATGCATTTGAAAAACAGTTCAAGAGGGTGGCGGTCATGTTTTGGGAATCATTCCAAAAACCTTGGCGGACGAACACATAATCGGAAAAAAAAATTGGAGATGAACGCATTGTCTCGGGGATGTCCGAACAACTCCTTGAAATGGTTAATACTGCTGATGCGTTTATTGCTTTACCAGGTGGGCTCGGAACGTTTGAAGAGATATTCACAGTAGTATCATGGGCGCATTTGACCATTCATCGGAAGCCCATTGGATTACTCAACATTGAACGATTTTCAATTTTCTGTTTGTATTTCTTGCGGAATCCAAAAGACATAAGTTCATCACAAAATCAGTACAATATATTTTCCTGACTGCAACAAAAGCCGAGGAATTAATTGACCAAATCCTAGCCTTTGAACCAAAAATCGACCCTATTCTTTCCAAGTTGAACTGGTCAGATATCGATCGTGGTAAGAAGCGTAAACTGGACATAGATCTTAATCGTTAATTTCGTTCGTAGAATTTCTGTTAACCAGGTATGATCTTCTAAACTCTTATTCTACTGTTTAAGACATTGGGGACAATGTCTCATTTAGGTTTGGGGGGAGGGAATAGTTGATTAGTATCGAGTTTATTTTGTGTTATTTTTATTAGATTTTTAGTCCAATTTTTTTTCGAAAAATACAAAAAAATTAAATTTTTTTCAAAAATTACAAATTTTTTATTACGTTTTTGTGTTTTTATTTTGACTAAAAAGGTGAAATTGGTGAGAGATAGCTGTGTAAGGAGTTTCCACTCTTGATACGTATCTCAAACCCATTTTTGAAATAAGTTAATTTTTGTTTATTTCCTTTTGAATTATTTATTTTGTAAATTCTCCATAAAACTTACTAAAATGAATCTTCATATGCTCAGTTGGCAGGTATTATCAACATGCATGGTAACATACAGATATGAGCTGTAATTGAAAAGTTTGTAATATTCAATGCTCTAGTTTAATTGGAGGAAACATCTATAAATGGCAATGGAGAAAAAAAAAGGTCTGAGATCCGAGTTATTAAGTCTGTAGGGGTGTTTTAACACCTAGTGCCATAAAGCCAACTGGTTTGGGAGTCACTGGCCAAAAGCTCGTTACATGGATCAAAGATGTTGCCAAATAAATATATATATCTGAAGTCTGAGTAATTAAGTCTGTAGGGGTGTCTTAACACCTGGTGCCCTAAATCCAACTGGTTTGGGAGCCACCGGCCCAAAGCTCGTTACATAGATGGAAGATATTGTATATAAATAAAAAATAAAATCATAAAAGAAAGAAAAAATCAGAAAAATCAGAAAAATTATTCCATTGCTACAAAAAGGTGTGAAATCTGATATAACTTTAGGACAAAAATATTACTCTCTTTTCAACTACCATTGTGACTGTGTGGAAAAAATGAGTTGATTAATATTTGTTGGTTGTGTATATGGAGAATGGTAAATATAATCTGAGAATTTACTTATTCGGTAATTTAGAAAGAAAGAAAACAATTAGTAACTTGGAGTAGAAGTTTCACCTGATTAGTCACTAACTTCTTTATTCTCTTTTCTCTTGTCTTTTTTCTTTTGTGTGCATTAGTTTTACTATCTTTTTACTTTTATAAGACGTTTGTGGGTATCATTGCTGTAAGCCTTCACGGTTGCATTTGTTGCATACACTAAATGCAACCGTGATCCCTACGAAAGTGGCTTAGCTTAATTATATCTGTATGTTATTTTATTTTGTGTTTTGCTCGAGGACTAGCAAAATGTTCGGTTTGGGGGTGTGATGAGTGGTAATTATATCACTATTTTCCACTCATTTGACCTAATATTTTGTATAGTTTCTTGAGTTTTGTGAACGTTTTGATGTGTTTTATTGTTATTTTGCAGATAAATAAAGTTTTGGAAGCATTGGAAGCAATTTGGGGCCAAAACAGAGAAAAAATAAAAAAGGGCAAAAATGTAATTTTGCACGTCGCGACGTGCTGCCCGCGTCGCAACGTCTAACATGCGCTGCATCATGCTAACCTGCGCCGGGGACACGTGTCATAATCTGAGAAATTGGACTTGCTAACATGCGTCGTGCCACGTGTCATCATCAAAACAGATCTTTCTAAAATACGCCGGGACACGTGTCATCATCACATGCTGCAGACAATATGCGTGCCACGTGTTAACTTCTCATTCGACCGCATCAGCCGTGTGCCATGTGTCAGCCACGTGTCATCCAAGTGGCGCCTTGTGTCGTCCACGTCAGCATCCAACCGAGTCATTGTGCCACGTGTCGCCACGTCATCAACAGCCAATCAACGCCCGCTATGTGTCAGCATGTCAGTGGACCAATCATACCGCGTGCCACGTGTCAAAATTCCATTGGGCCGACAGATTCCGCGTGCCACATCAGCAAGTCAACAGATCAATGCGCGTTTGACCAAGTCAACACGGCCTCGCGTCGGTTGACTTGTTTATAGGATAACATCTATTTTGTAAATTATTAATAATATTTAAATTATGTAGTTTTATTTTAGTTTTTATTACATCATTTTATTTATTTACTTTTATGTTTTGTAGTTAAAATTTCGCTGGGGTAAAAGGTGAAACATTTAATATTATTATATAAGTTAGTCTCACTTAATTATAATATTTAAATTATAATTTAACCGGATTAATTAATGGCAGACTTTATTACCGCATATATGGTCGGTTTAAATATAAATTACTTTACCGCTTATATGGCTGATCTTTATGTGACAGATAATTACCGCCTATATGGCTGGTGTAGTTGGACTAAATGGATTACCGCCTATATGGCTGGTTTTAAATGTTTAACATTATTAATTCCTCAGAAAGCAGAACATAAAATAATTTATATATTATAATAATTGAGATTTCTAGATATGAAATATTAAATGTGGATCCTCTAACCCCAATATTTTATTTTTATTCTAGGGAAGTGATCAAACACTGTGGGAACACAGAAACTGGGTGACGCATGCTGTTCTAGGCTCGCGGCCTAGTTGGGAGTACAGAGTAGCCCGCGGGGGACTAAACCGGAGAATAATGGAGTCGCCACCCGGTGTGAACCGGGAAAATGAGATTTAAGGCCGCACTCACCCCTCGCAAGGGAAGACCTCAAACCGTTGGGTTCGGAATGGTTCTTTACTTATGCCACTTGTAATAAAATGATTTATGCAATAATTTATCCTAGCCTAAACAACTTATTTCCAATGATAATTATATTTCTAAGTTCACATGCATGAAATTACAACATACAACATCACATGGCAATCTCATGAACATATTTCGATCATATGATATGGAAAACTAAGAACAACCTAATCATGCTTGAGTACTATCTTATGAATACATCGAATGGATAAATGCGGGAATACAAATAATATGATTGACTACATAGTGTAAGAGAGATCACCCAAGAGGCAATTATGCATGAAATATGATGAGACAGACTCAGTTCAGTGTGTGCGCGTTCGTGTAGCATTCGTAAACGCGTTCGAACGGTAAACTGAAGGTTCGCGTTCGTGTAGCGTTTGATAACTCGTTCGAACTGGACCAGACCTGATGATACAAAATGTATGATAAAACAAAGAAAGTGCGTGCGCGTTCGCGTAGCGTTCGAGAACGCGTTCGAATGGTAAACAGAAGGTTCGCGTTCGTATAGCGTTCGAGGACACGTTCGAACGGAACCAGACCTGATGCATGATGAAACTAAGAAACTACGTGTGCGTTCGCGTAGCGTTCAAAAGATAAATAGAGGGTTCACGTTGGTGTGGCGTTCGAGAACGCGTTTGAACGGAACCAAACCTGATGCATACAACACATACATAAACAAACAAATCCACAATGCAGGACCTCACGTATCCGATTGAACTCATGTCGCATCCAATCGAACATACACTATCCAGCATGGCAAAACATCGTGGTAAAGGATTTTAACCTCTCAAAATAGAGGACCTTTAATCGCACTTACTAAGCCCATGCGCAAACAACACAATACATATATAAAGAAGTAAAGACAACGATATCGGACTTCGTGTATCCGATTGAACATATCTCACATCCAATCGAATATACATCAACCGGCGCGGCAAAGCATCATGGTAAAGGATTTTAACCCCTCAGAATATGGGACCTTTAATCCAACTTACTAAGCCCATGCGCTCGATCATGTCATGCATATAAAAATAAAGACAGTAATATCGGACTTCGTATACCCGATTGAACACATCTTACATTCAACCGAATATACATCGATCGGCGCGGCAAATCATCGTGGTAAAGGATTTTAACCCCTCAGAATATGGGACCTTTAATCCAACTTACTAAGCCCATGCGCTCGATCACATCGTTATATGAACAAATAACATGCGGAATTTAAATGACGAATAATAAATAAATCAAAGAAACATAAAACAAAAGAATGTGCCGTTTACTCAAGCGGTACGTGGAGTTGTATCCCAAGTACAGATCATACTACCGTCCATTCGGAATCGGCTATGAAATTTATGTCAGGGTTTCCATCCTATATACCATGAGAGGTGACACATTTTTCATTTTATTCAAGGGCCACAACATACATCATTTTACAATATATGCATATTTACCTACTCAAGGGCTACAACATGCATTTTTATATAGTAATCATGCGAACAAAACTCAATAAATAATAAAGATAAAACTGAAAACAAGTGTGAAAAATACCCTCAGGTCTAACCTTTTTTGCCGACTTTCAGACTTACGTTGCACGGAGATCGGAAGGGTTAAAGCTCCTCAACTTCTCCGGTTCACTGGTTTAGCGTCTTAGCTCACTATTTTGCTGTTTTGCTTGCTGTTTGATCTCCGTTTTGCTGCTGTTTGACCTCCGTTTTGCTGCTGTGTTCAAAGTATTCTCTGCTTACTGTTTCAGGTCTTTAAAGCTACTGTTTTTGCATTTTTAGGGGGGTCTAAGTGCTGTATTTTTCGGTTGTTTAAGGAGGCTAAGGGTACAGTTTTTTTATGTTACTGGTTTAAGGATTTTAAGGACTATTTTAAGGTGTTTTTCTGTGATATGGCTGCAGTTATTGGGGCTGCTGTTTCGGTGTTTTAGTGGTCTGTTTTGAAAGTTTATTTTCGGTGAAGTGCGGGTGGAGATGAAGAGAAATGTTTGCTATTTTTCTTGTGATTTGCGTGTAATGTCAAGGATTTCTTGCTGTGATTTGCGTGTGAGTTCTCTTGTGAAGGGACTGCATGTCTTGGTTAGGGGTTGTTTATATAGAGAAGGGTTAGGGCTTCTCCTTGCTCACAAGGAAGAGATTGGATTTGGTGTCAAACAAGGAAAGGATTTGATTGATTGTGGGGACAAATTTTGGTGAATTAGGAAGGTTGAATATTTGATTTGCTTGGTTTAGGAATACAATATTTTAATTGGTTAGGATTGATTTTAATTAGGCATAACATCTCTTTAATTTAGTATATAATATTTTGGATTAGGAAGTTACAATATTTTAATTTGGTATAATTATATTTTATGTTTTATTTAATTTGGTAAATGGTTTAATTATTTTATTTAATTCAATTACATTATCTAATTAATATTTAATTTAATATTTGATTTAATTTGGATGTAATTTAGGGTGATATGGGCGTGTGGGCCTAGTTGTGGTGTGGGCTTGGTTTGGCTTGGTGTGTGGTGGCTTGGTGAGTGGGTTAAGTGTGTATGGGCTAGAGGTGCTCTAAACGGAGGTCCAACAAGTGAGCTTGACGCTAAACAAGTGAATAAGGATCTAACGAAATTCCGGTTCCCTTCCAACGACCGTTTCCTGCAATATCCTTAACTAAAAAAGGTAGAGCCTCCAACTGAGACTCATCATCGGGTTTCACATGCAAAAATACAATGCCTACAAACACAATATTCATAATCTTAATAATTGATTTAATTATATATTGGGTAATTCTTTAGTTTTTTTTTATTGAGTCTTAAGCTTAATGCTTCTTGTTGCCTGATCACCAATAAGATTGATGTGGTAAACTTAAAATGAACTTGGAAAATAGATTTTAGGTTTCAGCCTTAGATTCAATAGCTCACGATCTTCCTTGAGGATAAATAACCCTTTAATAGATTTCCTTACAGGATAGACATATACTTGTCGGACGGGGGTAGCCATAATTGGAACTTAATCTTAATGAATCCAGGTAATTTGGTTAACATAGACATATGGTTTAATTGGATTATACTGGGTATGTGCAGCTGACCATCGACAGAGGCTTTTGCATAATTTCATGTTTCAGGTTTGAAAACTGATTTATTACACATATATAAGAGAATCAATTCATCTTTAGGAATATTGTGTGGAGTCACAACCCTAAATCTTTGAGTCTTTTGTTATTTTCCTTAGTATTTTCTTTTATGTCTTTAAGTATTTTATTTATCAAATCCACATTCAACCAACCAAAAGCAATCATTCTCTTCTCCATATAATGAAATACCTGTAAATAAATAGTATCAATAATTAATAACAATAATATGAATTAATTCCTCGTGGGATCGATATTTTTATACTACTTGAACGATACATACGCTTGCGTTATACATGTGTGTTTACGCCGGTCAGCGACAGAAGGCGAAAATGGTTTTTAAACATTTTAAAACTTTTCCGAGCGAATTAATAAATATCAAATATTTTTAATTCACCCAAATAAGTTTAAATATATTATTTATTAACATTTAATAACGTAATATATTTCGTTACACGATGAATTATTTTACGAAAATAGTTTTTGACAAAAACTACACGTAACGGGCAAACAGTCAAACCAGTTAACCATAAGCCGAGCCGGGCCAATCCGGACACTTGGGCAGTGTTTGGTCAGCCCTTGGGCTGCCCGACTAGTGTTGGATTTTCTAGGTCAAACCAAGATCAATTAAGCATATGAAATGTGCGAATACAACAAAGTAAAGTAGCGGAAATACTCACTTTGATCGGCTTTTGCGATGTGAAGACAACAAAAATTCTGCTCCAAGCTTTTCCTCCTTGTGAGTTTCGGCCAAGGTCCCTTTGTTGTGTTCTTCAAGCTCCAAGCTTTGTGAATGATTCCATGATCATAGATGGGTTTCCCTATCACCTTTGAATGACTCATTGTGTGTGCTAGCACTCTTGAAAATTTGCAACAAATTTTCTTTTTGCTTCTTGAAGCTCTCGGTTTTGGCAAGAAAATGGAGAAGAAAATGGCACAATACCGAGTGAGAGAGAGAGTGAGATGGAAAAATGTTAACTTGTTTTTAATTTCAAAAATCAAAATCAAGATATACCAAATGTTTGGTAATAATCCTATCATTTACAACTTTGTGTGTTTTACAAGTTTGTAACCACCCACCAACTTCCATCAACATAAAGTTGATTAAATGACTATGTGATGTGACGCGTGATGTGACTTGTGGGCCCCACTTGATTCAAAATACGAGTGGTCCCGCAAACACTCCCGGGCTCGGGTTCGCTAATTCCGAATCAACGAATTTTCTGTTGCGACGTAATTAAATCAAATTTAATTAAATAATTATGCCTAGCAAAATTACTATTCAAGTCGCTAGCGAATTAATTCTAAATTAACTCGTTCGCCCGAATTAAAATCTAATTTTAATTCTGCGTCGAAATCTAATTTCGTTTAATATATCGAATATATTATTTTATTGATTAATTCCAAATTAATTGTTCTCTCTCTTCAAATAGTATTAATCCTAGATTAATTTGCTCTCTCTAATTATTAATCCCAGATTAATTATGTCCGAGTCATACGTCATCGGTGAATCTTAGGGAAGCGACCCATGAGATCCCTGGATATGTTGGCAGTAAATCCGGTCGTCGGACAATCCGAACACGTACGTACTAAGTACTACAAGACATGGTTGGCTTCTAACAAAGCACCATACCTACCCAATTCTCCAGAAATATTCTTAAAGGAATATATAATCTGTATCAGGCGTAGTATACGTAGTATTGCGTATTACGATCCAGTATCGGATGTCACGTGCTAGGCCTGGGGCTGGAATTGTGCTGCCCTGTATGAAGCACATATCAGATCTCTAGTAACTAGTCTCTATAATCGGATAAACATGATCTAGTCATATTATCCCGATAGCTGCAGCATATAAGTGCACCAGTTCCGTATCCTACGTGACCATCATCTCCATATTACTGAAGTGATACTTCCATCTTGACATCACACCCAATACACTACGATTCTCAACATACCCAGAAGAGGCGTACACAGAACCTGTTAAAGCCCTGGACGACCAAAACCAAAGTGTATTGATTGTCGCAAGTATTAGCGATGTAAGTCTCAGGTTAAGACCAAATACACATACCCTGATTCGGACTTCCATAGACACATAGTCATACTACCAATGGAATTCCGAGGGGTCTATCCAGAGCGAAGCTGTTTCCGTACCATCGGTAAACACAACCTCCTATTACACTTGCATGAGTATCCAATACCCAAATATATGAGAACTATGCTGTTATGCTCCCACAACGCGCACAAGTGCAATACTAGTCTATTCCGCATTATCGATGTCCAATCTCGATAATACTATGACTAGGGATTTTTTAATGATTAAACCTTAATGGATTAATATTGTCTCATATCGTATTAATCCGGAACTAATCATATGGACTTTTATCATTTATATATCCCGATAATCTAATTACAAATGATATAAGAGTAATTTCATTTGTCACATAGTTAATTTGTACAACAACACCAGGTTTTGTATAAATAGTGATGCTATGGGTCATAATTGTCCAACAACTAGTACCCAGTTCACTGGTTTCACAGCCGACATGCGGTGAGCCATTTTCGACGCGAATTTCACCGTTTTCTCTCGTTTTCACCTCGGAACAATTTCTGGAATTTATCCACCACCCAATACACATCCAATATCATCCAAATAATATATTTCTACATGAAAAAGATTCTGATTCAATAACCAAAAATAAATCTGATCCAGTTTCATGTCAAAATTCAATTTAATCACAAAATTAATCCAATTAATTCACACCAAATTTAATCACCACAATACAAAGTTCCAAGAACAATTCTAGGCAACATTAGAGTGGTAATATCACTCTAGAATGGTAATTTCAAATTTTAGATTAATTCTCTAATTAATCATTTACACATGCTAAATAAAGAAAATAATTAAGGTTACCTAATCAATCAACACCAAGTTTTGCTTCAAACACATATCCAAGATACATATATAATCAAGACATGCAAAATACATATCCAATATATATTTTTCATGCTCAAGAAACAAAAACATGAAAAATAGAAATTGGAAATTCAATATTACCTTAATTTTTGTTTCCAATTCCTTCAATTTATCTCCTTTGGTGTTGATTAATTATGGAACTGTAATCCTCTTTTTTCTTTATATTCTCAACACATGAGAAAGTGGTTAAACCTTGTAAAATGAAACATGTTTCATTTATATACTAAATTTAACCCTTGGCCGAAAATTGTGTTAATTTTACAACAAAATTAATTAATTTTTGTGGCCAAAATTTTGACACCATTAGATCTTTTCCAATAATGAATTATTATTTTGATTTTTATTAATTAAAATCCATGTGTTAAAAACACATGGTTTGGCCAATCAAATTATGCCAAATAAATAAGAATATTCCAAGAATATTTCTTATATAATAAATCAATTAATTAACAATTAATAAATTTATTTATTTTAATTAACAAAAATACAAAATAACTATATGGAAAAATATTCCAAGAATATTCTTCCATTATATTATTATTAATAATTAATTAACAATTAATTAATAAATAATAATAATAAAACAAGTGTCAAAAACAAATAGGTTAATAATGTATATCTAATCTAAATTATGTATCATATATAAATACAAATTACTTAATACGCATGTATAATTTTGAATAATCCGAATTATCCATAATTAATTGCCCAAATGCTCAACGAGTACACTTTTTATTGTGGGACTCTCTAGGTTCAAGTTTATATGTCACGGAAATCATTTCCATGTCCGTAATTTGTCCACTCACAAATTACGAGGACCACAGATAATCGATTTGAACCATCCAAGTCGAAGTCATTGCATATATATAATCCCTCTATCATAGGTTATTCGAATTATTCCAGAGATATAGATTAAACGTCAAATCTCTGCTATGAACAATTCATGTGTCGCGACATAATTATTATTCTTCAATAAATCTTCGGAACTCCTTTATGAATCATACCTCGGCCAAGGATTTCAAAGAATCACAAATTGGACACCTAAATCCCATACTCGGGACTGAAAAATCCTCTCTGGATACATCACAATATATCGTGAGTATCAGTCCATACCCAATGAACAGGCGGAGGTCTGATATTAAAAAATCATTGACGTGACTGTCATCAAAACATGAAGGATATCTCACATATCCACAGTAGTATCACAAGTCAAAGGAGCTAATATGCTATTCGACTCGTAATGATTCCTATTGACGTTGGTGTACCATCTATCAAGAATTTTAAATGGGTCGTTCAATATTTATCCAATAAATACCTACGTGTCTATACGAGTCTCCCAAGACTCATGGTTTACTGAGATAAACCATTAGAAGAATTCTAATATACGACACGTACCGGTCTCGTGGGTTTACTAACCGACCAAATATGTAAACCTTGACCAGGAATATTTAAAGAATGAATCATATTGTGACATTTCTCAGTAATAATTGCGGCGCTTTTGTAAAAATTATACAACTATTCATTCTAAGGTCTTTTACGCCTTTACCATATATAATATTATATTGATGAAAATTACTTAATTTTATTCATAATAAAATATAATGTACATTGTATTTATAATAAATACAATAAAATTTGGCACGCCGAGCACCTACTCCAACATTTTCTCCCGCTTGCTCTAGTACCAAATTTTATGCTATCTAATGCCCATTACCTTTACATGTTGTTGACGTCTGATTTTGGTCTCAGGGCAATATGGGAATATTACTCCCGAGACAATCCTCCCTCAATAAGGAATTTGTTTGGTTATGGGGGACCAAAAGCAAACTTAGCAAAAGACAAATAATACGCCAATCGACAAGGAGATTTAACGTGGTTCGGCGGATCTTGGTCCGACCTACGTCCACGGGCACAAAAAAAGGATGATACTTTTTATTACTCAAACACGCTTCTCGGTTCTGCCTCTGGTTTTTTACAATTCTGATTGAATGATTCTGATGATGATTCTTAATGCTCTCCACTTGTCTTCCCCTTTATGCACACTCTACCCTTCTATTTATAATAGTGTAGAAATCATATTCCTTCTCCTATAAGAATTTCCTAGTTGAAACTATTCCCTTTTCCCATAAGGATTCCTAGTCAAAACTATTCCCTTTTCCCATAAGGATTCCTAATCAAAACTACCTTTACTTTCTTTATCCTACTAGGACTCTGTCTCACCAGTTTTCCCCATGAAAATAGGATAACTTGTCGTCTTATCCGCAAGAATAGGGTGTCATCTTCTGGAGCATATCTCGCTATCTGGTCGGTCTGCATGAGGTCGGTCATGATGGTCATTTGAACTGAGAATGCTTCCGCCGATATGATAATGCCCGGTCATCCGAACCGAAGTGGTCGGTCACCTACCATTAAGTGCTTGACCCTCACTTATGTGGTCGGTCATGATGGTCCTTTTTAATGATTTTGACCAAGGAGGGAATTTACCCTTTTACCCGTACCGTGCTGCTTAAATATCATAGTGCCTAAAAAACACCATCAACATCTATCCCCTAGTTCTCGGTAACAACGAGTTTATGAGTTGATGCCGGGAACTATAAAAAAGATGGTGTGTCTATGAATCCGTCAGTGGTCACTTCAGGAACTGCAGAGAAAAATGCCTTGGCTGCAAATCTGGCCATTCCTGCCATCTTCATGAGCTCAGTTAACGAGGATCCCGATATCTACCTGTGGAAAAAATGATCTGCCCTTATATTGATGACTATCGACTCGGTGGGATGTAACCTGACCCCGAGCTGAGAAGAACATTTGGCTCTGGGGGAATGTCACCTCCCCACACCAATAGAGGGCCGACCATTGGGGTGATGCTCCGATCCCATGTCGATGATAAGTCTCTCGGTGGGACGTATCCCGACCCCGAGCTGAAGAAAAACTTGGCTCTGGGGGAATATTACATCCCCAGTCCAAAGAAGCCGACTCGGTGGGACGTAACCCGACCCCGAGCTAAAAGAAAGACTTGGCTCTGGGGGAATGTTACATCCCCAGTCCAAAGAAGCCGACTCGGTGGGATGTAACCTGACCCCGAGCTGAGAAAGACTTGGCTCTGGGGGAATATTACATCCCCAGTCCAAATAAGCCGACTCGGTGGGACGTAACCCGACCTCGAGCTGAAATAAAGACTTGGATCTGGGGGAATGTTACATCCCCAGTCCAAAGAAGCCGACTCGGTGGGACGTAACCCGACCCCGAGCTAAAAGAAAGACTTGGCTCTGGGGGAATGTTGCATCCCCAGTCCAAAGAAGCCGACTCGGTAGGACGTAACCCGACCCCGAGCTAAATAAACCATAAGGCCTCGGCGGAACAAAATCCAGCCCCGAGTCGAATAACCAAGCGGCCTCGATGGAACGAAATCCAGCCCCGAGCCGAATAAACAAGTGGCCTCGGCGGAACGAAGTCCAGCCCCGAGCCGAATAAACAAGTGGCCTCGGCGGAACGAAGTCCAGCCCCGAGCCGAATAAACAAGTGGCCTCGGCGGAACGAAGTCCAGCCCGAGCCGAATAAACATCGGTCTCAGCGGTACAAGAGCAGACCCGAGCCGGAAAGAGACATCGGTCTCGGCGGTACAAGAGCTGACCCGAGCCGGAAAGAGACATCGGTCTCGGCGGTACAAGAGCAGACCCGAGCCGAAAAGAGACATCGGTCTCGGTGGTACAAGAGCAGACCCGAGCCGGAAAGAGACTTCGGTCTCGGCGGTACAAGAGCAGACCCGAGCCGGAAAGAGACATCGGTCTCGGCGGTCCAAGAGCAGACCCGAGCCGTAAAACATATATCAACAAAACAGACTCGGCGGTACAAGAGTAGACCCGAGCCTTAAAACAAATATCAAAACCATTGTGTGAGCCATAACAAAAAAGCATAATCAAATGTCAACTTAAGACAGAAAAGGTCTTACTCACCTTTTTGGGATCCGTTGCCTTTCTTGTAACTCTACAAGGGTCACTACAAGCAAGGCTCTTCTTAATACATCCTCTCTGCATCTCAGCATTCCACGCATCCGACCGGATGACTTCCGCTATCAACTTGGTCGACCTCAAAAACCGAATGGTCTATGTACACACTGAGATAGCCTTCTTTCACCAAGTCTTCCACCTGCTCCCGCAGGTCTCTGCACCCATTCGTGGCATGTCCCTTTATGTTATGGTAGATAAAGTATGCCCTACTATTTCCCTCCTCAATCGGGAACCTTTTCAAATTAGGCTCGGCCAACAGACATTTATCCTGGATTTCCCGAACTATCTAGGCCATTGGTTTGTTCAGGGGGTTGTATACTGTTCTCCCCGCGACACGGTTGACTTGGACAGATGACTTTATCTTTTGAACATGACTACTCGGAGGTGTCGGTCTGAGTTTCTTCTGCTCCGGGATTAGTCTCCTCAAATTTCTAATCGAATCCCACTGATTGTCTGACCTGAGTATCTTAGCCTTTCGGGTGTCTACTCCCCGGGCAATCTTTTTCTCCTCCTCTATTAAGATAAACTCCTTGGCCAACTCCAGGGCAGTGGCATAATCCGATACGTCTTGAATCCTCATGTGAGTCCACAACTTCCCGACCTTCAAACCTCCCTTGAGACTTTCTAGCGCTTCCGTTGACTCGTACGCTCCGACCTCTAGCACCAAATTGTGGTATCTTTCAATAAAATTCCTCAGGGGCTCATCATCCCCCTGCTTCATCAGTCTCAATTCTCCCACCATTTTCTTGGGGATGCAGGCCCCTTTGAAGTGTCGAACAAATGACCTTCTGAGTTGAGCGAAGCTACTGATGCTTCCCGGGGCAAGACTTCTGAACCACAGAATGGCAGACCCGCCAAGGTTAGGGGGAATACTTTGCAAATGGAATCCCCTACTACCCATTGGACCTCCATTAATAGGACGAAACTTTCAATATGGGACTTTGGATCTAAATGGCCTTTGTAGGGCGTCATTGATGGCATGTTGAAATGTCTTGGGAATTTTACCGGCCTTATTTCTTCTGTGAATGGAGATTCAACCTCACCGTCCCGAGCATCTGCTGTATCAATTTTGGGGTTTACTCCCCACTTGGCCATTTCTTTTCTTAACCAAGACTTTATACTGCCATCTGTGTCACTATGTCGCTTCCCACGGCCTCCTTCGCGTCTGTCACCACGGGTGCGGCGTTCCTCATGACTTTAGACTTCCCGTCCAGTTTTACCATGCTTCATATTTCCCTTTCTGGTGTCGCGAGGGCTATTATAGGAAGAATATGGTGATTGTCTCCCCTCTTCTTCTTCCCACGTATCCTCCGTTTGTAAATCTTTTTCTACCACTACGGACCTCATCCCGTAGGGACCTTTCATCATCGGTTCATCATCATCACTCACATCGGTGACCCTTTTTCCATCTGCTATCTCTCATCTTCTTTGATTAGCTCTGGTTTCAGGCTTCTCGCGGTTCCCCCCTTCCATTTTCTCCAGTCGGTCCATCATGGTTTTTAGGAGGGTCTGACTATCTTCCTTGTCCTTCCTTATACTTTCTTTTATCTTCTTCATCCAATCTGTAGCCGGATTCCCCGACGATTGGTGATTTCCACCTTCTGCCATCGTCTTACTACGCGAGCCACTTTTTGTTGAGTCCCCACAGACGGCGCCAACTGTTGACGGTTGATTTTGGTCTCAGGGCAATATGGGAATATTACTTCCGAGACAATCCTCCCTCAATAGTGAATTTGTTTGGTTATGGGGGACCAAAAGGAAACTTAGCAAAAGACAAATAATACGCCAATCGACAAGGAGATTTAACGTGGTTCGGCGGATCTTGGTCCGACCTACGTCCACGGGCACAAAAAAGGATGATACTTTTATTACTCAAACACGCTTCTCGGCTCTGCCTCTGGTTTTTTACAATTCTGATGGTAATGATTCTTATGATGATTCTTAATGCTCTCCACTTTTCTTTCCCTTTATGCACACTCTACCCTTCTATTTATAATAGTGTAGAAATCATATTCCTTCTCCTATAAGAATTTCATAGTTCAAACTATTCTCTTTTCCCATAAGGATTCCTAGTCAAAACTATTCCCTTTTCCCATAAGGATTCCTAATCAAAACTACCTTTACTTTCTTTATCCTACTAGGACTCTGTCTCACCAGTTTTCCCCATGAAAATAGGATAACTTGTCGTCTTATCCGCAAGAATAGGGTGTCATCTTCTGGAGCATATCTCGCTATCTGGTCGGTCTTCATGAGGTCGGTCATGATGGTCATTTGAACTGAGAATGCTTCCGCCGATCTGATAATGCCCGTTCATCTGAACCGAAGTGGTCGGTCACCTACCATTAAGTGCTCGACCCTCACTTATGTGGTCGGTCATGATGGTCATTTTTAATGATTTTGACCAAGGAGGGAATTTACCCTTTTACCCCTACCGTGCTGCTTAAATATCATAGTGCCTAAAAAACACCATCAACACATGTCTATCATCTAGTCTCAGAGGTAAGGCCTTCGTAAGTGGGTTTGCTATGTTGTTCTCTCCAAATATCTTGCATATGGCAACATCTCATCGAGCGATGATCTCACAAATAATGAAATACTTCCGTTCCACATGTTTCAATTTTCGATGCGCTCTGGGTTCTTTTGCTTGTGCAACGACACCACTATTGTCAAAAAACAACCGGATCAAATCCTCGATGCTTGGGACAACTCCCAATTCAGTGATAAATTTTCTAATCCATACAGCTTCCTTTACAGCATATGATGCCATAATATATTATGCCTCAGTGGTGAAATCAGCTGTTGATCCTTGTTTGGAACATTTCCAACTGACTGCAGCATTATTAAGAGTGAATAAAGAACCTGAGGTAGACTTTCAATCATCAGAATCTGTATATCCTCTTATCTGTAAATCACCTTCTCCATAAAAAGAAACTTATCCTTAGTACCTTTTAGATACTTTAGGATATGTTTAATGGCCATCCAATGGTCGTTGCCTGGATTTGACTGATATCTACTAGTAACGCTAAATGCATGACTAATATTAGGTCTTGTATATAACATGGCATACATGATGCTTCCTAAATATGATGCATAAGATTGACTAGACATTATAACCTTTTCATCTTCCGTCTGAGGACACATCATCTTCGAAAGATGAATGCCATGTCGAAAAGGTATATTAGCAACTTTACAATTGCTAAAGTTGTACCTTTTTAGGATCTTATATATGTACGAAGATTGGGATAACCCAATCAGCTTCCTTTCTCTATCTCTATAGAGTTTTATACCAAGTATATATGAAGCTTCACCCAAGTCTTTCATTGAGAATTTTTTACAAAGGTATGCTTTAACCCCTGCATCATTCCAAGGTCATTTCCAATGATCAGTGTTAGTTCCATTTTTATTGGCAATGTCCATGACAAAACAAGTTCAATTGAGTTGTAATTTATCTTCTAGTACTTGGAGCAATTGGACTAGTTTTGGCAAAGCTGAAGCATCTTCGTTAGTGGTGCGTTCGTTTCGGTATTCGAACGTGTGTCATTAGTGGCACGTTCTTCATTGGGTTCGAACGAGATCATTCCAGAGAGCAAACATTCGAGTTACATTCTTGGTGCGTTCAAACAGGGATATTCCAGATATCATGCATTCATGTTGCGTTCGAGTAGCGTTTGAATTAGTCTTTCCAGTAGGCGCACATTCGTGCAGTGTTTGAGTAAGTGTTCGAACGTCAGTCGCATATGAACGTGTTTTTCAGCCTTTTGCCTTTGAAAAACCCTAGCTTTTCACCCTACCTATAAATAGAACATGTAGCAACCATCCCCACTAGTTGAAACACATTTTCCTTCAGCCAAAATATCTCAAAGCTTTCAACCTTCTTAATTCCACCATTGAATACTTCTTCATCTTCTTGTCTTCTTTGTTAATGGTGAGAATCATTCTTTGATAAACCTTCAACACAACCAAACCCAAAATTCCCAACCCTTCAGAGTTCTTTAGGAGGAAGTTTTGGTAGTTGGAGTTCCGGCGTCAGAAGTGACAATCTACTCAGAGACTTCAGAGGTTCTCAAGAAAACTGTGGGTCGCGGGCTTGAGGAGTTGCCTTGAGTTCTTACAGTATTGAGGTACTTGAGTCGGTGGAGTTGCCACATAGGTCCTGAGCATCGCTGTAAGTTTTTCTTTATATAGTGGATTGGGCTGGTAGCCGATATACCCAGAGTGATTTTTTACTCGCACGGGTTTTCCACTTCATCACTAAAATTATTGTATTGTGATTTTGTGTGATTGTTTTATTTTCTGTAATTTATATTTTGCATTGAATTGATATTATTGATTTTATTGTTGTTGGTTGACATTGTTATTGCCTGTTAGATTCCATAATTACAGTAATCAGGGCTTGTCCTATTTATTGTTTGTAATTCCGCATAAGGTCAGAACCTTAGGATAAACACGAACTTTCAATTGGTATCAGAGCATAAACTCGATCATTGATCCATTAGCTATGGATCGTAGTCAACCCTTAAACTGTTCGCCATTTTTTGATGGCAAAGAATATTTGTATTGGAAGGTTCGCATGAGGGCGTTCCTTAAGTCCTTAGATGAGAGGGTCTAGATGACAGTTGAATACGGATGGAAACCTCCCGTAGTTGTAGTTGATGAGGTCTCTTCCCCTAAAGACAATTTGACCTGGACCAAGGACAAATTTGATGCTAGCAATAGGAACATTAAGGTTATTAATGCCATACATGGTGCTGTATGTTCTGCTAAATTTATGAGAATCTCATTGTGTGAAATAGCCAAGGATGCTTGGGATATCCTACAGACTGTTCATGAGGGCACATTGTCTCTCAAAAATAATAGACTTCAGGATTTAGCCACTAGGTTTGAGGTCGCTAGAATGAAAGATGATGAGACTTTTGATAAGTTCTACGTTGAGATTAACGACATTGTTAACTCAAGTTTTATCCTAGGTGAGACAATTTCTACCAGTAGGATAGTTAGGAAAATCCTTAGAGCCCTGACTGATAAGTTCCTACCCAAAATCACCACCATCGAGGAAATAAATAACCTCGATCGGCTTAATTTAGAAGATCTCGTAGGAAAACTGTAGTTTTATGGGAAGAAACTTCCTGGGTACCAAAAGCCCAAAACTATAGCGATTAAGATCGCGAAGGAAGTTGTTCATGGTTCGTCTAGTGATGAGGATACCCTCATGGATCATGATTTGGCCTTGTTTGCAAATAAGTTTAAGAAATTTCTTAAGCTGAAGAAGAGTGGCCATAGTAGTGACATGGATAGAGAGGATAAGCCTAGAGAGAGTAGGCATAGCAGGAGTTAGTCTAGAGAGGATAAGGGCAGTAGACCCCGTAGTATCCAGTGCCATGAATGTGAAGGATATTGGCATGTTAGATCTGAGTGTCCCATATACCTTAGAGCTAAAGACAAGAAAGCCATGACAGCCTCTCTTAGTGATTCAGAAGGTGGCTATACTTCTGATGAGTCTCCTAAAGACGAGCAATTATATGGCCTTTATTGCTAGTGTGTCAGATGAGAGAGAGAATGTTGTTAATGATGTTGATTCAGAGGTCTCTCTCAATGAGTCTGTAGATGAGGATAGTCCTTAGGTAGCTTATGCTGAACTGTTTATTGAGAGTTTAGCTATTAAGAAGACTAATATTGAGGTCAATAAGAGGCTAAATGAAGTAAAGCTATAAAAAAATGAAGCTAAAGCCAAATTTGAGCAGAGCCTTTGGATGATTGATGACATGGAGGAGAAGAATAGATGGCTAATCGATAGGGTCCAAATATTAGAAACCGAACTTAAAGATACTAGAACCCAATTGTCTGTATTTTCTTGTGGGAATAAAAAGGTGGACCGTATGTTAGGTATTATTGAGCCTATTTGTGATAAGGCTTCATCATCTAAAGTTGTGTATGTCCCTCCTAAACGTGACTTAGGAAAGAAGCCTATTGAGTGTAGTCATATGTTTCCTCCATTTGTTCCTCGTCCTCTAACCCAACCTTGATCTAGAGGTGCGGTGGGTAAACCTCGCTCTTATATGACCCATAGCATCACTATTTGTACAGAACATGGTGATGTTGTGCAAATAAACTATGTGACAAAGGAAATTGCTCTTTTATCATTTGTAATTGGATTACCGGGATATATAAATAATAAAAGTCCATATGATTAATACCGGATTATAAGATTTGAGACAATTTTAATCCACAAAAGGTTTAATCATTAAATATCCATAGTCGTAGTATTATCGAGACTGGACATCGATAATGCGGAATAGACTAGTATTACACTTGTGCTTGTTATGGAAGTGTAACGACATAGTTCTCATATATTTGGGTATTGGATACTCATGCATGTGTAATAAAAGGTTTTGTTTACCGATGGTACGGAAACAGCTTCGCTCTGGATAGACCCCTCGGAATCCCATTGGTAGTATGACTATGTTTCTATGGGAATCCGAATCAGGGTAGGTGTATTTGGTCTTAACCTGAGACTTGCATCCCTGATACTTGCGACAATCAGTATACTTCGGTTTTGGTCGTCCGGGGCTTTAAAAGGTTTTGTGTACGCCTATTTTGGGTATACTGAGAATCGTAGTGTATTGGGTGTGATGTCAAGATGGAAGTATCACTCCAGACATATGGAGATGATGATCACACAGGTTACAGAACTAGTACTCTTAAGTACTGCAGTCATTGGGATAATATGACTAGGTCATGATTATCCGATTATAGAGACTAGTTACCAGAGATCCGATATATGCTTCGTACGGGACAGACACAATTCCAGCTATAGGGCTAGCATGTGATATCAATACTAGATCGCAATATGCAATACTACGTATACTACGTCTGATAAAGATTACATATTCCTTAAAATAATATTTCTGGAGAATTGGGTAGGTACGATGCTTTGCTAGAAGCCAACCATGTCTTGTAAATCGATAAAAACGTGGTACGGGGTACGCACATTTTCGGATAGTCCGATAACCGGATTTACTGCCAACATATCCAGGGATCTCATGGGTCGCTTCCCGAAGATTCACCATTGACGTATGACTCGAACATAATTAATCTGTGATTAATTATAAGAGAGAGAAAATTAATCTAGGATTAATTGCGGAAATATTTTATCTGGGATAAAATTCAATTAATAGAGAGAGAACGATTAATTCAGAATTAATCGGTAAAATAATATATTCGATATATTATTAAATGAAATTAGATTTCATAACGGAATTAAAATTGGAATTTAAATCGGGCGAAAGAATTAATTTAGAATTAATTCGCAAGAGACTTTAAATAATAATTTTGCTAGGCATTATTATTTAATTAAATTTGATTTAATTAAGTCGCAACGGAAAATTTGTTAATTCGAATAACAAACCTGAGCCCGGAATGTTGGATAATTATGACCCATAGCGTCACTATTTGTACAGATCACGGTGTTGTTGTACAAATTAACTATATGACAAAGGAGATTGCACTCTTATCATTTGTGATTAGATCACCGAGATATATAAATGATATGAGGTCCCTGTGATTTGTTCCTGGACTAGAATGATATGAGACATTATCAGTCCACGAATGATAAATCATTAAATATCCCTAGTCAGAGTATTATCGAAATTGGACATCGATAAATATGAAAAAGACTAGTATTACACTTGTGTACGTTGTGAGGGCACAACAACATAGTTCTCATATATTTGGGTATGTGATACTCATACAAGTGTGATATGAGGTTGTGTTTTACCGATGGTACGGGAAACAGCTTCGCTCTGGATAGACCCCTGCGGAATCCCATTGGTAGTATGACTATGTGTCTATGGGAGTCCATAATCAGGGTAGGTGTATTTGGTCTTAACCTGAAACTTGCACCGCTAATACTTGCGACAATCAATATACTCTAGTTTAGGTCGTCCAGGGCTTTAACAGGTTCTGTGTACGCCAATTCTGGGTATATTGAGAATCGTAGTGTGTTGGTGTGATGTTAAGACGGAAGTATCACTCCAGTCATATGGAGATGATGGTCACATAGGATACGGAACTTGTTCTCTTAAATGCTCGAGCTATCGGGATATTATGACTAGGTCATGTATATCCGATTATAGAGACTAGTTGCCAGACGATCGATATGTGCTTCGTACGGGGCAGACACAATTCCTGCCCCAGGCCTAGCACGTGAACATCCGATACTGGATCGAAATACGCAATACTACGGTATACTACGCTTGATATAGATCACATATTCCTATAAGGATATTTCTGGAGAATTGGGTAGGCATGGCGCTTTTCTAGAAGCCAACCTTGTCTTGTAAATTGGTAAAAACGTAGTACGAGGTACTTACGTGTTCGGATAGTCCGACGACCGTATTTACTGCCAATATATCCGGGGATCTCATGGGTCGCTTCCCGAAGATTCACCGATGATGTATGACTCGCACTTTAATTAATCTGGATTAATTAGGAGAGAGAGAAAATTAATCTGGGATTAATTACGGAGATATTTTATCTGGGATAAAATATTATTTAAGAGAGAGAACGATTAATTTGGAATTAATCAATAAAATAATATATTTGATATATTATGCGAAATTGGATTTCGACGCGGAATTAAAATTAGATTTTAATTCGGGCGAACGAATTAATTTAGAATTAATTCGTTAGCGACGTGAATAGTGATTTCGCTAGGCGTAATCATTTAATTGCGTCGCAACGGAAAATTCATTAATTTAGAATTAGCGAACCCGAGCCCGAGATTATTTGCGAGCGCATTCGCATTTAAAATTTGAGTGCGGCACGCAAGTCAAATCGAGCGTCAAATCCAAGTCACATCAAGCGTCAAATCACATGTCACTTTGAGTGATGTGACAATTTGATTGATTGATTTGAGTGATTGATGTGGTAGTTGAAAAACATTAATTGCTTTTTGCTTTTTGACTTTTAATTATTGTAAATGGTTTTTTGTTATTTGATTTTTTGAAAATCAAATAATATATAAACTATTTCTTTTCTTCTCTCCTCACTTACCTTGACATTTGGTCATCTCTTTTCCCTCCACTCTTCACACACGGCTTTAAGCCGTTCTTCTTCTTCTCCTAATTTTTCTGGTTTTGCCGAATTAAAGAGAAGTAAGAAACGATTTTTGTTGCAAAAATCAAGTGCTAGCACGCACCATGAGTCTTCCTAAGGTGATAGAGCAGTGAACTCTTGAGCTTGGAATCATTTTGGAGCTTGAAGCTTGGAGCTTCCATGGAGTCATCCATGGCCGATCTGGAGGAACCAACAAGCAGCAAAACCAAGCACTCCACTGCACTACAAGGACGCCACTGCCCGAGTTTTTGAAGCTAGAAGGCTCGTGTTCTACGCGTTGCAAATCCGTTCATTGTGAGTATATTCCGCACCTCATTTGATGTGTATTCACTTGTTTCATTACTTGATTTCATGATCTTGGGACCTAATTAGTTACCAACAATGGTATCTTGAGCTTTTATCAAGCATGAAAAAGTTAGGGTTTGAAATTGGGTAAAATCAATTGAAGCATGATTTGGTTAAATTTATTGATTAAGTATGCTTGTATGTTGATTAATTGAAGTTGTGCATGATCAATTTCATGAAATTGGATTGGATCCATTTTTCCCCAAATTTTTGGGCATGGCCGAAAATCATAGACCGTAAATTCTTGGTATTTTACTTTTTGATCATTGGATGACTTAAAACAAGTGGGTAATGTTAATTTGAGGTTTAATTGGATTGAATTTTGATTTGGAACAATTTTCCCCAAATTGGAGGCCTTGGGCGAAACTTGATGTTTTTTGAAATTCATTGTGTTTTTTGATTTTAATTCATTGTATGAGTTGAATTGATTTGGGAAATGATGATTGTGGATTCAATTGGATTGAAACCGAATCGAATGAAAAACCCCTAAATTGCCGAGAACTAAAGAAGCATGAAAATGGGTTTGATTTTGATAAATTGTGTTGGACCTATTTGATGTTAAAGTGCATGATTAATTAGGCTAATTGATGTTTTAGAAATATTAATTGGGTGATTAATTGTGTATTACACTTAGGTAATTAATTATGGATTTGGAATTTTATAAGTTAATTAATTGGGCTTTTTTTGGAAATTGGGCCTTAAAGGTTGTAATTGGGCTTTTGGGCTTGGTTGTACCAAGTTAGGTTTAGGCCAATTTGGTTGGATCCAATTGGGCCCAACCGCATCCATAAAGTCCAATTATGACTTAATGGACCTTAATTATTTAATTGGGCCTAATGGGCCAAATTGATTTCTGGGCTTATGGGGTAAATCCCGGATTGGACTTTGGTTATCGGTTTGACCCGAGTTGACCAAAAGTCCACGCCTTAAAGAAATTAATTAAAAGCCCATTGGACTTTAATTAAATAAACATTAGATGTTAATCGGGCTTTGAGACCCGTTGCGATTAAATTTGGAATTTAAGTCGTAAAGGTTCGTTAATAAAGTGTAATATTTAATTTGGAATTAAATAGTGAATTAGAATTAAATGCGTATTAAATTGGATTTAATTATGTAGTTTAATTTAATTCAAGAATTTGTACTTTGAGTACTTATTCGCAAAACGAGTTTGACTCGAGCAAAAATCAAATCGTTGTTTGAATGAACATTGGATGATCACTAATTATCAGATTAGATTGATTGATAACATGCTTGTGTGAATACATGGTTGCGATGCATGAATAATGTATATCGGATGGATATTAGAACGGTGGGGCAATTTTAGAAATTGTAATAAATTTGATTTATTAATTGGACCTGCGGTCCAGCCTTATCACCTCCATACTCTTTGTATTCTCTTCTCACCTATTCCCCTCAATGTAAATGAGGTTTCTTTAGAAGTGTAGTGTAACGGGTAGAAGTAAATGCATGTGCTAGCGGGAGAGAAAAAGAGAGATTTGATCTAGGATCAATGTAAAGTATCCATCCGCATATCATTATAATTTTCATATGCGCTTTATTATGTGTTTAGAATGCATGCTTAAGGGTGTATGATGATGAGACCTTAACAAAGATAATAAATTGGTTGCCAATTTGCACCGCGAAAACCCTCACAATATTAAGCGTTTTTCCTTCCATTGAGTGATTCTCACTCAAGATCCGAGACGGCATTGGTTTGTTGGCCAAAGTCAAGGCCTTTGTCTGTCGAAGATGTGTTTGAATCACGAAGGCTTTGTTCCATATCAGTGTCTTGTCCAAGTTGTGGTTTGTTGGCCAAAGTCAAGACCACTTCTTGTCCATCGACATTGATTACGAAGCTTTCCATGGTAATGGGTCGCGCTTGACTGGGATCACTAAGTTTGTTGTGCCAAAGCCAAGGCTTAGTTGATTTAGAGGAAAAAGGTTAGGTAATACATTGGATGTATTGGCATATATAAGATATATGTTTCGGACTTGGATGTCCCCCTACCGGATCTAGGAATTGGATTGGATCCAATTGATCTTAGAGATCTACCTAGTTAATTATCATACAATTTGTTGGCCAAAGTCAAGATTGTGTGATATTTAACGGGATCCTAGCCCACTAGGAAACACGGTTTCCCGAGTACTCGACAGAGGGTTAGAGGCTCGCCGAAAAATAGTGGGAGGCAAGAATTGAATTTGCAATATTCGTTTAATTACTTGCCATACGCGCTCAATCACAAATTATTTCGTCGTTACATTAAATGTTAGTTGGACTAATATTTAAATTGTTGTTTTAATTAACAGTTGGACTGTATTATAGTTGATTATATAATTGGATTATAGTAATCAATATATTTGAATTAATTAATTTCAATTTACAGTTGATTTTATAATTGGATTATAGTAATCAATGTAATTGAGGTTAATTGATTTAAATTATATTTGATTGTATAGTTGGACTATAATAATCAATATAATACATAGTACCACAAATCGTTGATTAAATAGTTGGACTATTAGAATCAAGATAAATTGAAAGATTAACATTTAAAACATAATCCTGGGGAAAATGTGTTTAAATGGTTTAATTTTCAAATTGGGAATAATTTCAGGATGGCCCTTGAAAATAATAAGTTAGTTTATTTGATAAAATAACGTATTATGCCTAAGCTTGGAGTTAAGCAAATAAGTGGAATATGATATTTGGAATATTCATGTAATGATAACTTTAGTGCTTATCCATTATATTAACTTGTCGTAGACTCCTTAATTTCTGAATCAGAACTAAGGATTAGATCCTTAAAGTATGATAATGAAATTGAAGGATTTTCATGGATCTATTTTAGATCTTTGAAATACTAAAATTACAATAATAATTCTTGGAGAATTAATGACTAATCTCAAGAGAGATAAGTCAAAATTTGCAATTAGGCAAATAGCGCAAGGCGCACCTTACTTCGATATTCTAGAACCCAAGGCTAGGCCAAAGGCTTCTGGAGTGTGAAAGGGCAAAGGCAAAATCATTATAATCTTCTAGGAAGATAAAGGACATATCCCAAGAAGGAATTGAAGACGAGCAAGGCTCTGACTTCAAAAATGATTGTCATAATTATGTTCACAGCTAGTATTAAAATTAGATTTTAAATACTTAGTGTGGTACATAAAATATATGTATTGATGTTCAGAATCTGTTTTGAACAGGATACTGACTTCAATAGAGATTTATTTGTGAATTGAAAACGGGACGAAAGTCGCTGTTTTAACCGTAGATACCTGAATTTAGGAACTACCTTCGGGTATGTGCTTAAATTAAGAAACTGTTATAATGTAACTAGTTTGACTAGATACATTATCTTCTATATCAGTGTTTAATCCGTTGCGGATGAACCTTTATATTCTAGAACACTAAAGTGTTTTATTGTATAAAGATGATATTGAGATAAACACATTAGATGTGAATAACAGAATTTATATTTTGAATATAAATAATATCTCAAATATATAACATGACAAATAAATAGCTCAAACTGATTTGATCAGTTAAGAAACTAATTGTGGCATAGTTGTCAGGGACACAATTAAACAAGAATCGTATATCCACACTTTCGAGAGTGGGTACTAGGACTGATTTGATTCTATTCAAATAAATAAATCTACGAATCTAGTTTATTGGGCAAAGTGCCTAAAACACTATTTACTTGGTAAAAGTGCCAGTGCCACCGATCTGTTAGCCCTAGTTCATAGTGAAGCAAGTGGGCCCATGTCTAGCTAGGCTAGATGTGGATATGAATATTTCGTGACCTTTACGGATGTGGCATCGCGTATGGTTATGTGTTTCTTTTGAAACACAAATCGGAAACTTTTAAAGTTTCGACACGAAATAGACAAACAGATCGGCTAAAGTATTAAACCATCACGTTTGACCATGATGAAAATACTTAAGCAATAAGTTTCTCTATACTTGAAAGAGTATAGTATTCTTTCAATGAGGACTCCTCCCGGAACACAGTCATTTGACGGTGTGTCCGAAATGAGAGACCGAATTTTGTTGGACATGATAAGGTTAATCACGAGTCGCACTCTGAGCTACCATTTCCTTCAACGGAACGCTAAACAGTGCATAACTTATTTTGAATAAGGTTCCATAAATATCTGTTTGACAGATAACATATTAGATATGAACGGGAAAAAAACCAGGTTTCACATTCCTGTTAGATTTGGGTATGCTAGGCATATGTTTGGATGATACCAAACTAAAACCCAAATTGGATAAGTGCCAAATGTAGGTTATCCTAGGGATACCATAAGTATTGTACTTATATAGCTCACGAGAGAACAATTAGATTGTTGCTCACCATGCGGTTTTCCTAAGAGGAATACCGATATGCAGTGGTAAGTGGGAGGATAGTAAAACTCGATGAAGATCAGAGTAATACTATTCCAGGCGTCGAATCCTTAATGGAACATAAATAGTTCATCAAGGATGAAACTCTACCAATAATCTTCGAATACACAAGAACCACGTAGGTCAGAGAGAATCAGAAAACAACCTGGGGTATGGGTTTCTGATCTCACCTCATAAAGATGTTTATCTTTTGAGGAATACCAACAGACTACGTATGTGGAAGTGATACAATGTATCGACTCCCTATTATGGCAAAGTGTCATAAAGTCCGATATGGATTCCATGTATATCAACTATGTTTAGACACTAGTTGATGTACCACAAGGCATTGTGCCTATTGGTACTAAATATGTCTTCAAGGAAGACATACATGGATGGCAACATACCACGTACTAAGCTAGGCTGTAGCGAAAAGGTAGAGTTATCAACATTGTGTTGATTGCGACGAAACCTTTTAACTGTTTCCACGGCAAATCCAATTCGACAATGCTTGCTGATGCTGCATGTTTCATTCATAAAATGTGGCAGCTGAATGCCAAAACCATTTTCCTTAACGGAAACCTTTCGGAGGATGTTTACAACATCTTGACGGTTTTGTCAAACAATAACAAGCAAACTAGGTTTGCAGGTTATTCGATCCATGTTTGGATTGAAGCACACATTAGGTTCTTGGAATTGTCGTTTTGATGTAATCATAACAATTTATGATTAATTCAAAACGAAAATAATTTGTTGTGTTATAAGGAGGTTAGTGGGAGCGCACTGACAGTGAATGTCCTGAGTAATGATGATATATCATTTATTGGAAATGATATTCCCATAATAATAATCGGTGAACGCTTGGCATTCATCATGATAACGACATACTATAAGTAGTAACAAAGGTACTATACAATAGTATAACGGTACATTGAGCTGGAAATCTTCCAAGCAAGATACTATACCGAATAAACAACAAATGTGGGTTATTTCTGCAGCTGAGGCAACAATAGAAGCCATTTGGGTCGATAATAAATCTAATTAGATTAGATATAGTTCTGTTAGCAGCTGAGCTAGGCGTCAGCACATGCTAAAGAATTAATGGTCTCATCGACGATCCAGATACTTATTTTGATATTCATCTGATTCATTCGGATCATACATCGTGGCGATGTGATGATCGAATAAATCGCATCAGATGATAATCATGTAAATCCGCTGACGAAAACCTTTTCTCAGCAGTTTGAGCCAACCGTACATAGTTCGGGTGTTAAACACTCGAGTGACTGGCTATAGGCTAAGTGGGAGATTGTTGGACAATTATGACCTATAGCGTCACTATTTGTACAGATCACGGTGTTGTTGTACAAATTAACTATATAACAAAGGATATTGCACTCTTATCATTTTTATTAGATCATTGAGATAAATAAATGATAGGAGGTCCCTATGATTTGTTCCTGGACTGAGAATGATATGAGACAGTATCAGTCCACGAAGGATAAATCATTAAATATCCCTAGTCAGAGTATTATCGAAATTGGACATCGATAAATACATAAAACTAGTATTACACACTTTTTTACGTTGTGAGGGCACAACATCATAGTTCTCATATATTTGGGTATATGATACTCATGCAAGTGTGATAGGAGGTTGTGTTTTACCGATGGTACGGAAACAGCTTCGCTCTGGATAGACCCCTGCGGAATCCCATTGGTAGTATGACTATGTGTCTATGGGAGTCCGCAATCAGGGTAGGTGTATTTGGTCTTAACATTAGACTTTCACCGCTAATACTTGCGACAATCAATATACTTTGGTTGAGGTCGTTCAGGGCTTTAACAGGTTCTGTGTACGCCAATTCTGGGTATATTGAGAATCGTAGTGTGTTGGGTGTGATGTTAAGACGGAAGTATCACTCCAGTCATATGGAGATGATGGTCACATATGATACAGAACTTGTTCTCTTAAATGCTCGAGCTATCGGGATATTATGACTAGGTCATGTATATCCGATTATAGAGACTAGTTGCCAGACATCTGATATGTGCTTCGTACGGGGCAGACACAATTCCAGCCCCAGGCCTAGCACGTGAACATCCGATATTGGATCGAAATACGCAATACTACGGTATACTACGCTTGATATAGATCACATATTCCAATAAGGATATTTCTGGAGAATTGGGTAGGCATGGCGCTTTGCTAGAAGCCAACCTTGTCTTGTAAATCGGTACAAACGTAGTACGAGGTACTTACGTGTTCGGATAGTCCGACGACCGTATTTACTGCCAACATATCCGGGGATCTCATGGGTCGCTTCCCGAAGATTCACCGATGATGTATGACTCGCACTTTAATTAATCTGGGATTAATTAGAAGAGAGAGAAAATTAATCTGGGATTAATTACGGAGATATTTTATCTGGGATAAAATATTATTTAAAGTGAGGGAACGATTAATTTGGAATTAATCAATAAAATAATATATTTGATATATTATGCGAAATTGGATTTCGACGCGGAATTAAAATTAGATTTTAATTCGGGCGAACGAATTAATTTAGAATTAATTTGTTAGTGATGTGAATAGTGATTTCGCTAGGCGTAATCATTTAATTGCGTCGCAACGGAAAATTCGTTAATTTAGAATTAGCGAACCCGAGCCTGAGATTATTTGCGAGCATATTCGCATTTCGAATTCGAGTGAGGCACGCAAGTCAAATCGAGCGTCAAATCGCAAGTCACATCAAGTGTCAAATCACATGACACTTTGAGTGATGTGACAATTTGATTGATTGATTTGAGTGATTGATATGGTAGTTGAAAAGCATTAATTGGTTTTTTCTTTTTGACTTTTAATTATTGTAAATGGTTTTTTGTTATTTGATTTTTGGAAAATCAAATAAATATATAAACTATTTCTTTTTCTCTCTCCACTTACCTTGACATTCGGTCTTCTCTTTTCCCTCCACTCTCTCACACGGCTTTGAGCCGTTCTTCTTTTCTCCTAATGTTTCTGGTTTTTTCGAATTAAAAGAGAAGCAAGAAACAATTATTGTTGCAAAAATCAAGTGCTAGCACACACCATGAGTCTTCCTAAGGTGATAGGGCAGTGAACTCTTGAGCTTGGAATCATTTTGGAGCTTGAAGCTTGGAGCTTCCATGGAGTCATCCATGGCCGATCATGGAGGAACCAACAAGCAGCAAAACCGAGCACTCCACTTCAGTACAAGGACGCCAGTGCCGTGAGTTTTTGAAGCTAGAAGGCTCGTGTTCTTCGCGTTGCAAGATCCGTTCATTGTGAGTATATTCCGCACCTCCTTTGATGTGTATTCACTTGTTTCATTGCTTGATTTCATGATCTTGGGACCTAATTAGTTACCAACACGGAATGTGTTTGCGGGCCCACTCGGATTTTGAATTAAAGTGGGGCCCACACATGTCACATCACCTAGTCAACTTCATCAACTTTTGGTTGATAGAAGTTGGTGGAATTTTGGTAAATTGTCTTACACACAAACTTGATTTGAAAAAGACATATACCAAAGATTTGATTTTGGTATTATGTAATTGACTTTTGGAAATCATTTTTACATAACAAATCAAAAACACATTTCTTTTTCTCTCCCACCATGGCTTGGCCGAAACTCTCCCCTCATTTTCTCTCAAAATGGCGTGAACCTGGGGTTGACATTTGATGATTTTATTTCAAAATCATACATGCTAGCACATCAAATGAGTCATTCAAAGGTGATATGGAAACTACTCCATGAGTTTGGAATTCATTCACCAAAGCTTGGAGCTCAACATACAATCAAAGGAGAGCTTGGAACAACTTCAAATGAGGCAAATTTTTGTTGTCTACACATCCTACCTAACCGATCAATGTAAGTTATTCCGCAAACTTCGTTGAGTATTCACACATATTTATGCTTATTGATCTTGGATTTGTTCTTAGAGAACCCAACAATGGTATTAGAGCCCAATTTACGCATGAAATAGATTAGGGTTTATATACTTGAATTTGGGTATTTTTGCTTGGAGCATGATTTAATCAAATTGAGTGTTTAAGTATGCTTAGATAATGATAACTAAGAGTTATGCATGATTAATTTTATGAAAAAATTGATTTTTATTTTTTTCCCAAATTTGAGGGCTTGGCCGAATGCATTGACCCTTTGTAGCTCATGGTGATTTTGTTTTTTAGACCATTGATGTGTTTAAAATGCATGGATAAATTGATTGTGATTTAATTAATTGGATTGAAATCAAAATTGATGGAAAAAATGCCATAATGCCGAGAGCTCAAGAGCATGTTATGAGGTTGATTTTGCTTCAATAATGTTGGACATGTATTGAAAATAATAAAGCATGATTAATTATTTAAATTGGTATTTTGGAAATGTTAATTTAAATAATTAATTATGGCTATACACTTTAATTAAATAAATTGTGATATTTGGAATATTGGAATTTAATTGATTAGGCTTCATTTTGGAATTGGGCTATTGATGTTATATTTGGGCCTTATGGGCTTGGTTGAACCAAGTTGGTTTAGGAAAATTGGATTGGATCCAAATTGGGCCTAAAACCATTCCATAAAGTCCAAATATAAGTAATGGCCTTTTATATTTAATTGGGCCTAATGGGCCGAAATTAATTTTATGGCAATTATGGTGATTCCCTTATTGGGCTTTGGCATTTGGGTTTGACCCATATTGGCCAAAGCCCATGCCTTATTAATTAATTAAAAGCCCATTGAACTTTAATTAAATTGACATTGGATGTTAATTGGGCCTTTGAGACCCATTAAGATTGGATTTAGAATCTAAGTATAAAAGGCATATTAATAAAGTGTAATTATTTAATTTGGAATTAAATAAAGAATTAGTATTGAATACAAATTAAATTGGATTTAAAATTGTAGTTCGATATAATTCAAGAATACGCACTATGAGTACTTATTCTTAAACGAGTTGGACTCGCACAAATAAAATCATTGTTTGAACATTGGATGGTCATTAATCAAAGATTAATTAATTGGATTAGATTGATTGATAACATGCTTTGTGTGAATACATGGATGTATTGTATGAATAATGTATATCGGATGGATATTAGATGGGTGAGGGCAATTTTGGAAATTGTTGTAATAAATTTAGAATTTATTAAATTGGACCTGCGTGTCCAGTCTTTATCTCTCGATTCTTTGTAATTCTCTTCTCACCAATTCCCCTCAATGTAATGAGGTTTCTTTAGAAGTATTATGTAATTGGGTAGAAGTTAGAATAGTGTTAGCCGGGGAGAGGAAATGAAGTGATTTATTCTAGGAACAATTTGTGAGATATCCATCCGCATATCATTATTAATTTATTTATCGCGCCTTATTATGCTTTTAGAATGCATGCTTAAGGGTGTATGATAAGACCTAATCAAAGATAATAAATTGGTTGCCAATTTACGCGAAAAACCCTCAACAAATATTAAGCGATTTCCTTCCATTGAGTGATTCTCTCTCAAGATCC
Organism: Zanthoxylum bungeanum; assembly: GCA_019454045.1. Classification (NCBI taxonomy): domain Eukaryota; kingdom Viridiplantae; phylum Streptophyta; class Magnoliopsida; order Sapindales; family Rutaceae; genus Zanthoxylum; species Zanthoxylum bungeanum. The sequence goes on from SKCR01017659.1 coordinate 59,924, forward strand.
AAGATTGGCATTGGTTTGTTGGCCAAAGTCAAGACCTTTGTCCATCGCGAATGTGTTTGAATCATGAAGGCTTTGTTCCATATCTTACGCCTTGGGCAAGTTGTGATTTTTTGGCCAAAGTCAAGGTCACTTCTTGTTCATCGGGCTCGATTACGAAGCTTTCCCACTGTCAATGGGTCACGCTTAACTGGATTCATTAAGCTTGTTGAGCCAAAGCCAAAGCTTAGTTGATTCAGAGGAAAAATGTTAGGGAATATGTCAGATATATTGTCATATATTGGATATATGTTTTGGACTTGGATGTCCACCTACTGGATCTAGGAATTGGATGGGATCCAATTGATCTTAGAGATCTACCTAGTCAAGTTTCATACAATTTGTTGGCCAAAGTCAAGGTTGTGTGTTATTTAACGGGATCCTAAACTAGGTTTCCCGAGTACTCCACAGAGGGTTAGAGGCTCGTCGAAAAATAGTGGGAGGTAAGTATTAAATTTGCAATTTCATTTAACTACTTGCCAATACGCGCTCATTTCAATTTTTCGTCATTAAAAATTTATATATATTAGTTGGACTAATATTCAATTTTTGTTTTAATTAAACAGTTGGACTATATTCAAACTACTTCATTTATAGTTGATTATATAATTGGATTATAGTAATCAAATATATTTGAATTTAACCAATCAAATAGTAGTTGATTATATAGTTAGACTATAGTAATCATTATATTCGATTGTACCCGAAATCGTTGATTGGATAGTTGGACTATTGGAATCAAGATAACTGAAAAATTAACGTTTAAAACATAATCCTGGGTGAAAATGTCTTTAAGCGGCTTTAATTTTCAAATTGGGAATAGAACCTCAGGATAGTCCTGGGAGCAGACAAGTTACTTTTTTTGATAAAGTGACATCTCGGGCCTGAGCCTGGGGTTGAGCAAATAGTGGAGCATGAGCTTTGGAAGACTCATGGTGATGATAACTTTAGTGCTCAATCCGGTATGCTTGCCGCAATGACTCCTTAATTTCTTTGTCAGAACTAAGGATTAGATCCTTATAGTATGATATTGAAATTGAAGGATCTTAATAGATCCATTCTTAGATATTACAAGTACTAATTACAAATGAAAACACTTCGAGAGTTAATGGCTACGCTCAAGAAGCACAACCAGAGCTTAAAAAAAGCAAGAAGCGCAAGGCGCATCTTACTTCGACTTCCCAAAAGGCCAAGGCTTGGCCAAAGGCTTCTGGTGGTGCGAAGAAAAGGGGCAAAGGAAAAATCGTCACAGTCTTCTGAGAAGACAAAGGACATATCCCAAGATATCTGCCTAAACTGTGGGAAACGGGGTCACTGGAAGCGTGGCTGCCGTATGGATAAAGGCATACATGAAGGAAATGAAGATGGGCAAGGCTCCGAATTCAGGTATGTTTGTCGTAAACATATCCACTGCTAGTTTTAAAAATTGGATTTTTGATACGGAATGTGGTACCTACATATGTACTGATGTGCGGGATCTGCTGATTATCAGGATACTGACTTCAGGTGAGATTGACCTATGAGTTGGAAATGGGACGAGAGTCGCTGATTTGGCCATAGAAACCTAAGTTTTGGAACTGCCCTTTGGGCATGTACTTAAATTAGGAAATTGGTATAATGTATCTAGTTTGACTAGGAACATTATCTCTGTATCTAGTTTAACATGTTGCTGGTATACCTTTATATTCGAGAACACTAAGTGTTTTGTTTATAAAGATGATATGAAGATAAACACATTAGATGTGAATAACAATAGTTATATTTTGAATATAAATAAATCTCAAACATATAATATGACAAACAAAAGCTCAAACTGAATAAATCTGTTGAGACTTAAAACTGGCATTGTTCTTTGGGACACATTAAACAAGACTCATGTATCCACACTTTTGAAGAGTGGATACTAGGACGGATTTGATTCTAATTCAAATGATGTCTACGAATCTAGTTTATTAAGCAAAGTGCCTAAAACATCTTTTACTTGGTAAAAGTGCAAGTGCCACCGATCTGTTAGCCCTCGTTCATTGTGACGTAAGTGGGCCCATGTCTAGTTAGGCTAGAGATGGATATGAATACTTCGTAACCTTTACCGATATGGCATCGCGTTACGGTTATGTGTATCTTATGAAACACAAGTCAGAAACTTTTGAGTAATTCAAAGAGTTTCGACACGAAGTATAAAAATAGACCGACAAGAGTATTAAAACATCACGATTGGACCGTGATGGAAATAATTAAGCAATAAGTTTCTCGACTATTCAAAAGAGTATGGTATTCTTTCATAGTGGACTCCTCCTGGAACACTTCAATTTGACGGTGTGTCCGAACAGAGAAACCGGACTTTGTCGGACAAAGCAAGGTTGATGATCAGTCGCTCTGAGCTACCAATTTCCTTCTAAGGATACACATTAAACAGTGCAATACTTATTTTGAATAAGGTTCCATGAAAATCTGTTAGACAGACTTCATATTAGATATGAACAGGAAAGAAACCGGGTTTCTCATTCCTGAAGATTTGGGAATGCTAGGCATACGCTAAAAGTTTGGATGATACCAAACTAGAACCCAAATCGGATAAGTGCCTAATTTGTAGGTTGTCCTAAGGAAACCAAAGTATAGTACTTATACAACTCACAAGAGAACAATCTAATTGTTGCTCTCCATGCGGTTTTCCTAAGAGAAATTCCTATATGCAGTGGTAAGTGGGAGGAAAGTAAAACTCGATGAAAATCGGAGTAATACTATTCCAGGCACCGATTCCTTAACGGAACACAAACAGTTCATCAGGGATGAAACTGTACCATAATCTTCGAATACACAAGAACCGCGTAAATCAGAGAGAGTCAGAAAACAACTTGGGAGGTATGGGTTTCTGATCTCACCTCATGAATATGTTAATCTTATTGAGGAATACTAACCGGCTACGTATGATGAAGTGATATAAGGTATCGACTCCCTATTATGGAAAAGTGCCATGAAGTCCGAAATAGATTCCATGTATACCAACCAAGTTTGGACACTGGTTGATGTACTGAAAGGCATTGTGCCTATTGGTACGAAATGAGTCTTCAAGGAAGACATACATGGATGGAAACATACAAATGTACATTGCTAGGCTTGTACATAAAGGGTATCATCATCAACATGGTGTCGATTATGACGAAACATTTTATCCATTGCCATGATTAAATCCATTCGGATAATGCTTGCTAATGCTGCATGTTTCATTTATGAAATATGACAGCTAAACATCAAAACCACTTTCCTTAAACGGAAACCTTTTGAAAGGTGTTTATATACAACCTAACGGTTTTGTTGTACCAAAAACAAGCAGACAAGGTTTGCAAGATCAATCCATTTATGGATTGAAGCAAGCATTGAATTCTTGTAACCATCGTTTTGATGTAATCATAATGGTATATGATTTAATTCAAAACGAAGATGATTCTTGTGTATATAAGAAGGTTAGTGGGAGCGCACTGACTATAGTTGTCCCATATAATGTTGACATATCATTTCTTGGAAATGACATTCCCATAATACAATCGGTGAAAGCTTGGCTTTCATGAAAATTCTCCGTAGACTAATTGGGAGAGGCAACCTTTATTCTAGGAATAAGGATCTCCTGGGATAGATCTAAAAGTTGTTGGCACTCTCTGAGAACTCGTACATTGAAATAAATGTACGCGACCTGATGTCTCGTAGGCTTTGAGCATATGGAGTCAAAATCAGGCTAATCCAGGTGATGGTCACTGGATTGATGTTAAGAACATCTTTAAGTATCTTAGACGAACTAAGGATGCTTTCTTAAGTTATGGAGATGGAGAACTTGAACTGACTGGGTTCACCGTTGAAAGTTTCCAAACCGATAAAAATGACTGTAAGTTGTAATAAGGGTACTACATAGTTTGAATAATGGAACAGTGAGCTGGAAATCTTCCAAGCAAGATACTGTTGCCGAATAAATAACAAAAACGGAACATTGCTGCAGGTGAGGCAGTAAAAGAAGCAATTTTAGATCTATATAATCCTAATTGGATTAGGTATAGTTCTGTTAGCAGCTGAGCTGGGCTACAGCACAGGCTAAAGAATTACGGTCTCATCAACGATCCAAGTATATACTTCGAATATTTCATCTGATTCATCGGATCATACATCGTGGTGATATGATGATCGAATAAAACGCATCAGATGATAACATAGCAAATCCGCTGACGAACACTGTTTCTCGGTAGAAGTTTGAGCGACCCGTACATAGTTCAGATGTAGGACACTTGAGTGATTGGCTAAAGGCCAAGTGGGAGATTGTTGGACAATTATGACCCATAGCATCACTATTTGTACATAACATGGTGTTGTTGTACAAATAAACTATGTGACAAAGGAAATTACTCTTTTATCATTTGTAATTGGATTACCGGGATATATAAATGATAAAAGTCCATATGATTAGTACCAGATTAATAAGATATGAGACAGTATTAATCCACGTAAGGTTTAATCATTAAATATCCCTAGTCGTAGTATTATCGAGACTGGACATCGATAATGCGGAATAGACTAGTATTACACTTGTGCGTGTTATGGAAGCATAACGACATAGTTCTCATATATTTGGGTATAGGTTACTCATGCAAGTGTAATAGGAGGTTCTGTTTACCGATGGTACGGAAACAACTTCACTCTGGATAGACCCATCGGAATCCCATTGGTAGTATTACTATATGTCTATGGGAATCCGAATCAGGGTAGGTGTATTTGATTCACCAATGACGTATGACTCGAACATAATTAATCTGGGATTAATTATAAGAGAGAAAATTAATCTAGGAATAATTGCGGAAAGATTTTATCTGGGATAAAATTCAATTAATAGAGAGAGAATGATTAATTCGGAATTAATCGATAAAATAATATATTCGATATATTATTAAATGAAATTAGATTTCATAACGGAATTAAAATTGGATTTTAATTCGGGCAAACAAATTAATTTAGAATTAATTCGCAAGCGACTTTAAATAATAATTTTGCTAGGTATTATTATTTAATTTAATTTGATTTAATTAAGTCGCAACAGAAAATTCGTTAATTCAGAATTAACGAACCCGAGCCCGGAATGTGTTTGCGGGCCCACTCGAATTTTGAATTAAAGTGGGGCCCACACAAGTCACATCACCTAGCCAACTTATCAACTTTTGGTTGATAGAAGTTTGTGGAATTTTGGTAACTTGTCTTACACACAAACTTGATTTGAAAAAGACATATACCAAAGATTTGATTTTGGTATTATGTAATTGACTTTTGGAAATCATTTTTACATAACACATCAAAAACATATTTCTTTTTCTCTCCCACCATGGCTTGGCCGAAACTCTCCCCTCATTTTCTCTCAAAATGGCGTGAACCTAGGGTTCACATTTGATGATTTCATTTCAAAATCATGCATGCTAGCACATCAAAGGAGTCATTCAAAGGTGATAGGGAAACTACTCCCATGAGTTTGGAATTCATTCACCAAAGCTTGGAGCTCAACATACAATCAAATGAGAGCTTGGAGTAACTTCGAAGGAGGCAAATTTTTGTTGTCTACACATCCTACCTAGCCGATCAATGTAAGTTATTCCACAAACTTCGCTGAGTACTCACACATCTTTATGCTTATTGATCTTGGATTTGTTCTTAGAGAACCCAACATTGTGCCTGTATGCCATCACTGTGGCAAGGCAGGACACATTAGGCCTAAGTGCTTCATGTTGCGCAAATAAATGAAGAGGCCTAAGAGTATGTCTCCTAGATTTGATTCTTCAAATCTTGTTTCTCAAGTTTCTGCACTAACAAAACAGACACAATTTCTTAGTGAGAAACTTGCTTTGTTGACTGGGAATACTCATGTGGAAGAGGTTCCTAAAAAGGTTTGGGTGAGGAAGTGAGATGATTTCCCATCAACTTCTGCATGCCTGGATCCTTGCAGGCATGATGATAGTGCACTTAGGTGTAACTCTGCTTAGAAGTTGCATTTATTTTCATGTTGCATGTGTGTGTGCTTGGTTTTATATTTTTGCACGTTTAATTCTTTTCTTTCACTACATATGGGTGTGTGTGTCTTGTTTTGATATATGTCCCCTGGTATATAGGATGGAAACTCGGACATAAATTTCATAGCTGATTCCGAATGGATGGTAGTATGATCTGCATTCAGGATACAACTCAACGTACCATTAGATATTGTCAAGCCATTTTGTGTCTTTATTTCTTTGTGTTACAATCTGAAAAATACAAAAAAAATATAAATTGAAAAGGACCAGAATTTTTTTTTGGCTTATTACAGCATGAATAATATGTGCATGTGATCCTGGTATGTAGGATATATGGTTATGCAAGTCTAATATGCTTCTATTTTTCTTGATGCTCTATATGCATATGTGTGTGTGATAAAAACCCTCTGTATATCTTGTGCTTGCACCTCACATACACGATTTTATTATGTCAAGGCTTGATCGCATGTATGAGTTTTTGGACTAGCAATCTAACCTCTACCATACTTTGTTCACTAAAATAGTGTGACATTTGACTAGATGACCTTGTTATCCCCTTATAAAAGCAAAAAAAAAAAAGAAATAAAAAAATTTACATGAGGCTGAAGTGCAAAAGAGCCAATGGGCCAACTTCAAAAGATAAGGTCAAAAACCCTTCACTCGAAAGAGTTGTTATTTATGAGCTCATGATAGTTATGGGGAAAATAATATAGCATGCAACCAATGTTGCTTATTTTCAGGTCCTAGTGGTGCTAGGTTTGAACATTTATTTTTGTGGACATGGTTTATTAAGAGCTGGATTTCTTTGGCTGTGTCCAGCTCATAAAATAAGGTCTTAAGCCTTGATTCGTTGTGCACTTATTTTTCACACAATTTCTTGTTATGCTTTGGTGTTTATGTCATATGCATAAGTGTTGTATTTAGCCAAACTTAAAATGATGCATATTATTTAATGTCATAAACAGCTGAATACTGACTAGGTATCATTGTATTTGCTTGAAGTGATGTTTCAGTCAGTTTTTTTGATAAACATTTATTTTTTACCTCATTGTGTGTCTGTGTATGCTTCAAGTTTTTGCATACATTCTTTCTTTGCATATCTTTGAGTGTTTACTTCCTGTTTGATCATATGATAACTGTGTGAGCCTGTTAGTGAGAGGGAGTAAGTTTCGTTTTTTTGTTTGCTTATACTCTTGCATGTGTTTTCTCCTATTGTTCCGGATACCTTCAACATTTGTCATTTCATGACAAAAATGGGGATAGTAGTTTAAGGGGGAATAGTAGCGTAAATTATCCATTTGATATCTATGTTTTTAAGGAGAGTTAAGATTGATGGGGAGAAGGATATCTACTATTTGTACATGCATGAGATTTATACCTGCATGATGTTAATACTTGATAATCCCAATGCTTTTTCACGATATATTATTGTTTGTGGATGTTTCAGGTAAGCAGGTTTGTTACTGAGGTGGCATTAATTTCAAGACTACTTGGTTAGGTATTAGATCGAGTCCATATGTAATAAGTCATTGTTTTGATGGTTGACGGTTGACTATTTTCTTTTTGGGTCTATTACCGTAGTCTTCGTATTAGGTAGTGTTTTGTCACGGAATGCCAAAGGGGGAGATTGTTAGTTCCATTTTTATTGGTAATGTCCGTGACAAAACAAGTTCAATTGAGTTGTAATTTATCTTCTAGTACTTGGAGCAATTGGACTGGTTTTTGGAAAAGCTGAAACATCTTCGTTAGTGGTGTATTCGTTTTGGCGTTCGAACGTGTGGCGTTAGTGGCACGTTCTCCATTGTGTTCGAACGAGATCATTCTAGAGAGATAACATTTGAGTCACGTTTTTGGTACGTTCAAACGGGGACATTCCAGAGAGCATCCGTTTGTGTTGCGTTCAAGTGGTGTTCGAACGAGTCTTTCCAGTAGGTGCGCGTTCGTGCAACATTTGAGTAAGCGTTCGAACGCCAGTTGCATCTGAACACGTTTTTTAGCCTTTTACCTTTGAAAAACCCTAGCTTTTTCACCCTACCTAAAAATATAACATATAGCCACTATCCCCACTTGATGAAACACATTTTCTTTGAGCCAAAATCTCTCAAAGCTTTCAACCTTCTTGATTCCACCATTAAAGACTTCTTCATCTTCTTGTCTTCTTTGTTAATGGTGAGAATCATTCTTTGATAAACCTTCAACACAACCAAACCCAAAATTCCCAACCCTTCAGAGTTCTTTAGGAGGAAGTTTTGGTAGTCGGAGTTCCGGCGTCAGAAGTGATACAATCTACTAAGAGACTTCAGAGGTTCTGATGAAAACCGTGGGTCGCGGGCTTGAGGAGTTTCCTTGAGTTCTTGCAGTATTGAGGTACTTGAGTCGGTGGAGTTGCCACCATAGGTCTTGACCATCGTTATAAGTTTTTCTCTATTTAGTGGATTGGGCTGGTAGCCGATATACCCGGAGTGGTTTTTTACTCGCACGAATTTTCCACTTTGTCACCAAAATTATGGTCTTGTGATTTTGTGTGATTGTTTTATTTTCCGCAATTTATATTTTGCATTGAATTGATATTGTGGATTTTATTGTTGTTGGTTGACATTGTTATTACCTGTTAGATTCCATAGTTACAGTAATCATGACATGTCCTATTTATTGTTTTGTAATTCCGTATAGGGTCATAACCTTATGATAAACATGAACTTTCAATTAGGATGTCGTCAACATAAAGCATCAAGAATAAGATCACACTCCCACTAACTTTCTTATAAATACAAGGTTCTTCTTCATTTTTGAGAAAACCAGACAATCTGATTACCTTATCAAAATGAAGGTTCCAACTCCGTAAAGCTTGTTTAAGCCCATAAATAGACTTCTTAAGCTTACATACCATGCCGGAATTTTGGCTGGAGACAAAACCGTTTTGAAAAGCCATTTTGACATCCATTTGCCAAAGATCATAATCATGGTAAGCAGCAATTGCCAATAAAATCCTAATAGACTTTACCATTGCTACTAGTGAAAAAGTTTCATCATAGTCCACACCAGGCCTTTGAGTGTAACCTTTAGCAACCAGTCAGGATTTGAAGGTTTCATTATAGATGAATCTCGTATTCACCAACGGCTGATGCAAATAAAGAATCTCAATTTCCAAAAAGCAGCTGCATCTCGCCTGGATTAAACATCCCACTGAACCTCAGCCCCTGCAACGAATTACAGATGTGAGTCAGACTAGCAGAATCTAAAACCCATCCAGAACCAATGGCTTCACAAGCCAAAGAGATATCAGTGACAAGGAAAATAAACATACCCGATGCGGAGGCTCTCTCTCGTCTGACGGAAGCTATATAGTCTGGACAATTGTGCCTCCAATGTCCAATCTTGCCACAGTGGTGGCACTTATCCTCAATGACATTTTTCTTCTTCGACTTGCCTGACTTTTCAATTTTTCCTTTGGGAGGAACACCAGAACCAGTCTTTTTTGCCTTATTCTTCTTCTTCTTGCCCGATCTCGTAGATTGAGAAAAAGAAGAACCATGCAAAAAGGATTTTGAGATAAGTGTCAGCACACCCTTCTTGATGTCCTCCTCTGCAGTCTGAGGCATCCTATGCAACTGACTGTAGGAACAACGAATACCATGCATGGTTTCTCGAGTTTTCACATCCAGCACGCGGTGAGCTCATTTCGACGTGAATTTCGCCGTTTTCTCATGTTTTCGGCCCTGAATAATTTTTGAAATTTATCCACCACCCAATAAACATCCAATATCATCCAAATAACATATTTCTACATGAAAAATATTCTGATTCAATAACCAAAAATAGATCTGATCCAGTTTTTATTTTTATCCATTTTCATGCCAAAATTCAATTTAATCACAAAATTAATCCAATTAATTCACACCAAATTTAATCACCAAAATACAAAGTTCGAAGAACAATTATAGGCAACATTAGAGTGTTAATATCACTCTAGAATGGAAATTTCAAATTTTAGATTAATTCTCCAATTAATCATTTACATATGCTAAATAAAGAACATAATTAAGGTTACCTAATCAATCAACACCAAGTTTTTCTTCAAACACATATACAAGATTCATATATAATCAAGACATGCAAAATACATATCCAATATATATTTTTCTTGCTCAAGAAATAAAAACAAGAAAAATAGAAATTGAAAATTCAATATTACCTTAATTTTGGTTTCCAATTCCTTCAATTTATTTCCTTTGGTGTTGATTAATTTTGGAACCGTAATCCTATTTTTTCTTTATATTCTCAACACATGATAAAATGGTTAAACCTTGTAAAATAAAACAAGTTTCATTTATATACAAAATTTAACCCTTGGGCGAAAATTGTGTTAATTTTACAACAAAATTAATTAATTTTTGTGGCCAAAATTTTGACACCATTAGATTTTATCCAATAATGAATTATTATTTTTTTTATTAATTAAAATCCATGTGTTAAAAACACATGGTATGGCTAATCAAATTATGCCAAATAAATAAGAATATTCCAAGAATATTTCTTATATAATAAATCATTTAATTAACAATTAATCAATTAATTTATTTTAATTAACAAAAATATATAAAAACTATATGGAAAAATATTCCAAGAATATTCTTCCATTATATCATTATTAATAATTAATTAATTAATAATAATAATAATAATAAAAAACAAGTTTAAAAAAACCAATAGGTTAATAATGTGTATCTAATCTAAATTATCTATCATTTACAAATACACATTACTTAATACGCATGTGTAAGTTATAAATAGTCCGAATTATCCATAATCAATTGCCCAAATGCTCAACGAGTACACTTTATATTGTGGGACTCTCTAGGTTCAAGTTTATCTGTCACGGAAACCATTTCCATGTCCGTAATTTGTCCACTCACAAATTATGATGACCACATATAATCAAGTTGAACCATCCAAGTCGAAGTCATTGCATATATATAATCCCTCTATCATAGGTTATTCGAATTATTCCGGATATATAGATTCAACGTCAAATCTCCACTATGAACAAATCATGTGTCGCCACATAATTATGATTCTTCAATAAATATTCGGAACTCCTTTCCGAATCATACCTCGACCAATGATATCAAAGAATCAAAAATTGGACACCTAAATCCCGTACACGGGACTGACAGATCCTATCTGGATACATCACAGGATATCGTGAGTATCAGTCCATACCCAAAGAACAGGCGGAGGTTTGATATTAAAAGATCGTTGACGAGACTGTCATCAAAGCATGGAGGATATCTCACATATCCACAGTGGTATCACAAATCAAATGAGCTAATATGTTATTTGACTCATAAAGATTCATATTGACGTTGGTTTACCATCTATCACGAATCTTTAAATGAGTCGTTTAGTATTTATCCAATAAATACCTATGTGTCTATACGAGTCTCCCAATATTCATGGTTTACTGAGATAAACCATTAGAAAAATTCTAATATACGATACGTACTAGTCTCATGGGTTTACTAACCGACCAGATATGTAAACCTTGACCAGGAATATTTAAAGAATGAATCATATTGTGACATTTCTCAGTAACAATTGCGGCGATTTTGCAATAATGTCACAACTATTCATTCTAATGACTTTTACGCCTTTATCATATATAAGATTATATTAATGAAAATTACTTAATTTTATTCATAATAAAATATAATGTACATCGTACTTATAATAAATACAACAAAATTTGGCGCGCCGAAAACCAACTCCAATAGAGTGATGTGGCACCATCACAACCACTCATATCATGACAAAAAAATCAGCCATTGCCTATAAATTATACACTATTCAATCTATCCCTCACCAAAAGAAACGTGAAAGGCTAGGAATGGAGGATAGGCCATTTCCTTCTCATCCTCTTGTCTTCAACCTCAAGTCATTTTGATCATTCCAAGCACATTTCCAAGCATGGTGAGCTTCCGTTCTCTTTTCATCTTCTCATTTCTTTTAGTTTTGAGCAAAGAAAATGAAACCCAAATTTTGCAACTTGTATACCCTAAAATTTAGATTTGTTTAATTGACAGTAAATGTGTTTTTATCATGCATTTTGGAGAGTGTTATGATAATATTAACATGATTTGAGGTCCTTGTGAGTGTCAATGTGTTGAGGGAGATTGAATATATTTCTTGTGTATTGAGGTGGATAAATTGGTATATGGAAGACGAGAATTGAATATGCTTCTTGTGAGTTAATGTAGAAGTTTGTAAAAGTATCTATGTGAGGGTGTTAGAGTGGTGGTATGAGAATTGTTGAGCATGGTTGTTGAGGAGTGGGTTTTAGGCCTTGAAATCAGGCCAGCATCACGACTCCGACACTTGACGTCGCGACGCTTAAAGCTTAACGTTATGATGAGGAGCAAGTAGAGGCTCTGCCTCAGGTCAGAACTAGTGGGCATCGTGATGTGCGACCAATTTCCAAAATCAAATTTAGAACTTCCAATTATACCTTAGGATGTTAGAGGCCACCCTTAGGGCCTCTTATCAACTTATATACATGCATTATATCATGTCACAAGCATAATACGTCATATAGCGATGATAATTTCGAAGTACATTTCATGATTCGTATTCTAATTAAGTTACCAATAAAAGGTTATCGTAGGAACCACAAATTCCTTCGGTGAGGTGGTGTAATGCTAGCAGACTCCAAATCTATGAGTGGACCATTTTCTCAAAGTGATTTCATTTAAGTTATTTTGACAGAAGACTTACATTTTAGTACATAGGGCGTTAGCCGAAATGATTTACGGATATTTCATGATTGAGGAATGTTTTGGAAAGAAATGATTTTTGAAGTATAATTTTATGTTTTCGAGGCATAGAGGAAAAACCCACCTCAGTATGTAACTTGACTGAGATATGGAATTGACGGATTCAGATATCGTGTGCACACGCAGTTCAGGACTAATGATGATATATGCCATTAGATCCAAGATTCAAAGTCTAGAGGGTAGCATAGATCTGCACCCCGGCTCTATATTATTGCTTGGGGGATGGCGATACGTAACGCCCCAAGACCATCAGATTGCAGAGCTAGGGGGACGGAGATACGTAACGCCTATAGAACCTAGTTTCAAGGAAAAATAATGGCATGATTTGGGGGACGACAATACATAACACCTCAATTTCATGGATTTGCACTTCTGGCTCTAGTTAGGCGTATGCGGGGAAAGTGATACGTAACGCCCCCATGCATCAGGTTTTTCAGAGACATATATTTTAGTGATAGTTTTCAGAGATAGATTTGTAGAAAAAGATTTCCAGAAAATAGATTTTTTCTTCAGAAATAAACTTTCAGAGATAAGTTTTCTAGAGACATGATTTTCGAAATGGACAAGAGTTATGAAATAATTTTTAAGAAAGCTCAGTTTTACAGAAAGGATTCGGAGTTTTCCAAACTGAAAAGAGTTTTCAGAAAAATCAGGTTTCTTAAAGTGATTTTCGACTTCAGAACTATGAGATTTCAATTAAGCAGTTCAGTTTGAGATTTACCTACCACTCACTTAGATCGTTCAAATGACTAACCCTCCACTCCAAATTATTTGTTTTACAGGTTTACCCGGAGGACTAGCTAGAGATGATTGATACTGATGGCAGTCATTAGGGTTAGGGAACGCTTTCCCTCACGCAGCGGAAGTGATTAGGCTCACGGATCGAACTTGAAAATTTTTTTCTACTCTTCCTTTTGCTTGGCCAAACCACACCAGTGGATTCACTGATGTTTTGGAAAAAATCTCAGCTCCGGAATAGCCCCGAAACAGTCCCCGAACAGCCCTTGAACAACAGTGAAATAACGGACTATTTTGGACACGTTATGGGCGCGAACTGCACCCAGTTTGAGGTCTAATTTGCACCACTCACTGCTCAATTTCAGATCTAATTTTTCTCCAAAAATCAATCCTAACACAGCCCTAAAATTATCCTAAAGTGTTTCCCAAAATCCCGAATGAAAACCAAACAAAACGGAGCTCCCTGAGAACTTGTATCTGCGTAAATTGCAGGAATTCCAGGGGCTGATTGCCGTGACTTGTGTTAAGTATTTGGGGATGTTTTTTAACGTCACGGGGTCTTCCGAACTATGTCTCGACACTAACGGAGGGTAGTGTCGGCTACACTCACAAATTAATCTCTAAACGGTTTAAAGAATAATCACACACACCGAAAAGAATTCTCAACTCTTGAGAGCTTGGAGAAGGAGATGGAGGCTAGGGTTTCTAATGACTTGTGTATTAAAAATAAATCATAATTTATCTTTTATACTTATGGTTAATTTGTTTCATAAAACAAATCAACAACTAGTCTCCCAATCTCTATGGAATTCGGCCAAGGGGTATATGATTCCTTGTTTGATTTTTGCTTCCAAAAAAAACAAATCCTACTCCCATTTGGACTCTTAATTTTCGGCCATGGTAGGGTAATAAGGATTTGATTTTTGTTTCTTAAACAAACAAATCCTATTCCTAATAAAAGACTAGGAATTTCGGCCAAGGAGGGGTTTTAATTAGGATTTGATTTTGTTTCCCAAACAAACAAATCCTATTCCTTATCCAATAAGGAATCATACCTTGGTAATAATTCTTAGCCTTATTAAATTATATCATATATAATTTAATATTCTAATTTAATAATTATCATATATAATTATTAATACTTTATATTAACTTTTAATATAAAGTCTCATGTGTGATATAATTATTATTAATCATATTAATAATATTTATTTCTTTTGTGAGTATATAATTGGACCATCCAATTATATTAGCTCCGCTATAGTAAATCGAGCTAGCACGGGGACCAAGTGGACCTACGGTTCTGAGCTCCAATAATCTCGAAATATTAATTAAGCTCTTAATTAAATATTCCGAATTATTAACTCCGGGTTATTCCACTAAAAACCCGAAGTTGCACTCTCGTTGCCATAGATGAAATATTAAGCCGAACCAAGTCGGTGTCCACCGATATAGTCATTGCATATGAATTGATCATTCACGAATATCTCGTAATTAGAGCCGGGTCATAATGTCCGTTATACCCTTCTAATTATTTTTACCTTAAGTACCATTGATTCTCTAATGAACGATTTATTCACAAATGTTATGGATATTAATCTTTCTATTCGTAATAGAAAAACTTGGCACTCAAACCGTTCAAGTACCGAATCAACCCTTAAGAGAGATACTCATCTACTTCTCGTAAGAATGAGTGAATTCCATGTCTATGTAAAACATTCCCAGGTACATAACAGACTATGCCCCCAAAGTACGTAGTTATTGGTTGGGATTGCAACACCAACCTCACCTTTGTAAATCAAAGGACACAACCCGTTATGCAGGAGTTCGTAGTATACTCAGGATTAAGATCAATCCATATATGACCATCAAGTAGATCGTGTTGGTTTTCTATAAGGTCCCAAGATCAAATCAAGACATGAAATTATGTGTGAACACATCAACGGAGGTAGCGGAATACTCACATTGATCGGTTATGTCGATTTGAAGATGAATCAAGGCAAAAAACGTACTGCCTTTCACGCCCACTGCATGCAGTCCACTGTCCCTGCAAAACAGAATATTGAGTGAAGAAACGGAGCTCCAATCTTCGTCGGATGGATCCCGTCTCATGGGGGAACCTCCCTACGACCTTCGCAAGACTCGTAGTGTGCTAGCACTTGCGGTTTTCACCATGAAAACCCAACCCTTGCTTCCCAAAGTCACGCCCAAAACCAGTCAAAAACAGTGAGCAGAATGTGTTTTGGCGTGATAGAGAAGAAAGAATTTGAGAGAGAAGAAGTTGTGTTATGTTTTTTAAAATGATTTACCAAAAATC